>CANSZD010002218.1:290000-535825 GCA_947648045.1 Beta corolliflora | reverse complement strand
CTTTTCTCATCTATCATTGATCTACAAACGAAGAAAATGAATAAAGTGGTGTAGGTGGATTATTGTGATGACAGTGGAAGATGAGAGTGCGGCCAGAAAAGCGAACTAAGCATGAGTGGACCAACAGCGGCAGCTCTGGTAAGATAAGAAAATTAATTTAAAAAAAAATTAAAGGACGAGAATTTTTTGTATGGATCGGGGGTGCGTTATACCGCGCTCGAAATAAAAGATTTAGATTTAAAAATACCGAATGAAATTCCAAATAAGATCAGATGCATCCCAATAAGTTAAATAGCTTTGTCCTTGATCTAGATAAGCTCCAAAAATTAATAATTGATAATGTGTAATTAGTAGTTGATTATTATTAAAAAAGTAAGATGTTAATAATTAAGCGGTTCTAAGTAATAATTAGTGGTTGACTATTATTAGAAAAGTAATACATTATTATTACAATATTATAATTTTGGTCGAAGAAAGCTAGCATTAATAACTTTTATTACTTGCATTAGTTGTTTAACATGAACCAAATATATGCAAAACTTACGTACTTCTAGAGTTTTATAGAAGTATGTTCTATTTTATTAAATAGTAATATGCAAGGTTCCTCTTACACTTGATTTTTAGTTCGTATTTTTAAGAGGTATATAAGCTAGTATTTTGGCGAAGCGTCTGCAGGTCGATTTCGATTATTAAATATATTATTATTCATGAATCTCAATACTTGATTTAATTAGTTTTTCTTAATATTTTGTCTAGCGCAAAATCGAAAAATGGACATTATGGCATGATAAATTATTTTTTTGAAAAAATTTCAAAGGGGTTGGAGATAAAAATAACAATTTCGGTGGAATTAGGGAAGGAGAATGTTATTACTTAATAAAAGTGGTAGAGATCCAAAAAGTTTGTTTTATGTCTTTATAATTACATATAATTATAAGACTTTATTATGTTTTACTTTGAAACATTAAAAGCGTTGAAATTGTAATGGATTAGTGGTTAAGCTCTCACATTTTATTTCAAAGGTCATAAGTATGTTAAGATCCTAGTAACTACATATTGTTAATATCTTTAAATGAGATTATAAATATGTGTATTAGAAGAAAACTGACGAGTGCCACATGGCACCTTTTCTTTGATATGAACGCCTTTTAATATATTTGTATAGATTAATATTATTACTACAATCTAATTAATTTATGATTTGTAATTTATTAATCCATTTAAGATATAATTTATAGTTATTATTATTTACAATTTCTTAATTTATAATTATATGATTTTTAATAGACAAAACATTTGCAAAACCATCTAATGAGTTTCAATCGGGTCTAATAAGTTCTAATCATGTTGAATAAGTTCCAATCAAATCCAATCGGTTCAAATAAGTTTGTTTCCAATTCCCGATAAATTTGATTCGGGTTGCTTCGAATTCCGATAAGTTAATTAGGTTGAATAAGTTGGACAGTACAAATCAGATCAGATAAGTTTAGTTGAATAAGTTTGAGTTTCTGAGATGAAGAGAAACCCTTGGCTTAAATGGAGAGAGGGAAAAAATAAAGAGATAGATAGAATACTATATGATCAATAAATAAAGAGAGATAATATATGAATTTGTTATCATATACTGCAATATTGTACTAAAAAAAGTTAAGTGTTAAAGTTTTAAATTTTATGAACCTGACTTTTAATTTTCTCAATTCTCGATTACTTTGCTATAGAAGTAATTAGTTATTTTATTGTGGAGTGGTAGTAAAAAGTTCTACTTTTTCTATTAAATATTAAACTATGAGTTCAACTTTGATGCATATATTTGTTGATTTTATTACAAGCAGAAACATCGTCTAAAATCGCATGCATATGGTATTGCACCCGCATTTGATAAGCGGAGAGGGACATATGATATATATGATCATGTATTGCAAACGGTTTATAATATCCTGATTTATTTGTTTTTTTTTGGATGATGCCGCCCTACTACATTTTAGGAGTTAAAAGAGGCGATAAATTTAGATAAGTCTTAATAAGTTGAAAATCGTATCAAATAAAAAAGAACTAAGTTAGTCAAATAAGTTTAAATTCAGTGTAAACAAAAAATTTAAGAATATAGGATAATATAAAAGGTGAACTAAATATAATTTTACAATAAACTATTAGTACATCTCGCATTTTGTTATTTGTTTTTGGCCAACCTTATATAAGAAGTATTCATCTTCGTAATTCATGGGGCCATAGCCTCATAATAGAGCGCCATCTCGAAACATTGGACTAGAGATAAAGATGATCTAGGCAATTACTATGATCAACGTCGAAATTTCCAAGTCAGCCCAGCCCCCATGAGAAGTCATCCAGTCTGAACATATTTTTTTATGTCAATTGGTAAATAAAAAAGACACACATACTTGTATTAGAATTAACAAATAGAGAATCACAACACAACAAGCAATATCTTCCACAATCACGCCTTTTTGTATCAACACCCACCCTACAAAACATTACACGCACCATATAACAGCACTACACGACCCTTCAATCTCAACAAGCATTTTTTTTTTCTTTGCATTGCATCAACAATCATCATTATTCATGGACCTTCTAATGAACACTGGAGCAGTAAAACTCCCGGAGCCACCTAGAGGAAGTTCTTAGTAGGAGATGAAGACAATGCAACAGTTCGACAAAGCCGAAACAGGTCGTCTAAACGAGCCATATGGATCGTAGGATTTGTGCTCCCACAACCGGGACACGATCCCGGCTGAAGGAATTTGAGCTCGGGCCTCTACTTGACGGCATCCAAGACACCCATTTCTCCTAGGAATGACGGGTAAACAAGTCGTTCAACTATCTATATTCGATCCAACTCGAGTCGAGTGTCAACCCGTATGTGATGGGTTCCAAATAAAATTTAGAGAAGTGCTATAGAAGGCAAGTATTTGCGCGCAAATGGTGGGACCCCACCTTGGAGGAACTCTATTACGTATGATACGCCCCTTACGGGTGGTACTCATAGTCGGACATTTTGGGACGTTGAACCCGTTTCACTTCCGGATCTCGGGTCGAATACGGATGCTCTTTCGCCGTTAGTCGAGTTTCAATTGGGTTTATTCGGATGACTTGGGCGGAGTCTTACCGAAATTCCCCCTTGTCTGTGATATCGCACTGTCACCGCGGGCCTTTTTGATTCTTACGAAGGTATGTTTTTGAAAAGTGTATATTTAGGTTATATGTTAGCATGAGTTGTAAGATTGGTGTTTGTTTGACTTTGTTTTAGTAGCACTTAGAAAAGTCTGAATGAGTGAATGGATAATAAATATGAATATTTAAGACAATTAATTGAATTAATAAGAAATTTGAGTTATACTGGTAATAGGGTGGATTTTTGGTTTTGGATGGAAGATGAAATTGAAGTATTGAACACTCAAAGTCTAGCAATAACTCTAGAACTAATCAGCAAATGATAGTGATTCATTATTATGTAATTTGATACATAAAGCAAACATCCCTTCCTTTTCCAATAAAGTAGTATTTGTGTTTAATTTCACTTTTCTACTATTCACATGTTACTATATTTACTATTATGCTTTAACTAATGTGATTATGTAAATTGGGGTTGTCTTTGTATGCACTGCAAATTCAAAGTAACAAATTTTAATGTTTTTAGTAATAAATGAAGTGTAAGACATACGAAAAAGAGTTGAAGTAATTGTATTTCCGTTGCATATTTTCCAGTGTGAGCTCATCATGCTTTGGAAGGTTTTTCCGTTATATCTTAAGAATTGACCATTACTCCAAACTCAATGTTTATGAGTTAAATATAGATCATGCTATGAGCCTTATGCTTACTCTTGTCTCTCTTTTTTTTTTCACTGGCTACGTTTCGTAGCCAAATAAATGTTTTAACTGTTACCTCTTTAATACGTACGCATTTGTCTTAACTGGCCACTTTGAAAAGCTGAATCTGAATATTTTCAACTTCGTTTCTTGTAAATTACCCTGACCTTAAGCTTTATAACTCCCAAATGTTTTGTCATGATCTTCCACTGGGTACAATTTGGTCCTCGCCACATATTCTCTCCTTTCCTAAAAATATCCCAACAGAAGTATAAAGTAATTAAATATGACAAACAGACAAAAGTTTATATTAACATTTCCTTAATTTTTCATTAAATGTATAAAGTTTATTAGTTGAATATTAACATTTCCTTGATTTTCATTAAATGTATAAAGTTTATTAGTTGAATATAACATTTTTAATAATTTTTTTTTACATTATTATAAAAATGAGATTAGCAGCTTGAAGTGAACTAAGCGCATTAGTTCTTTCCAACTGGCAAATGACCTAGGAAGTAGAAAAGAGGTTTCCATGTGACGTCTCTTGGCTGATGGAGTAATGTAGTGTCATATCATTTCGTTCACTTTAAAAAATGGATGACTTTGATTTTATTGGCTTTGTAAAGCTACATGCTGCTTTTGTTTGCCGACCGTCACAATGCATATTGATAGTGACGATTTTGAATTCGTGTATGTTATTTGGTTTTGACGAATTTGCGTATTCACAATGTACACCATCTCAGCATTTTTGACAGTATTCTTTACCTAAATAAATGGATCTACCTTACAGTGCTGAGGAGTTGATTTTTGCCCTAAAACGATATTAATAGAACCGCTCTATTGTTCCTCATTTACATGGTTTTTATACCATCACGGACGTCGATCAATACATTTATTACAATTTTGAGCACTACGTGAATTCCCCTTTGTAATAATGATTTTAACTAATAGTATATGAAAATATATGTTATTGAATGTATTTAATGTATATTTTGAAAATATCAGCTTTTGTGTATTATTTTGGTAATAAATAATTAAAATATATAAGTGATCGAAGTTATGCGTTAGAAAATGTAATTGTCGATATAGGACTATAAAAAGTGAAGGCGGTAATTTAAAAGATTTAGATCTTTCTCTTTTTACTCTCCCATTATTTTAACAATTTAATCTTAATTAACACACCCCTTTTAAAAATTTATCTAATAGGATGAATTAAAAGTTTTTCATCCAAGCTTATTTTCCACAACTACTTCCAATGCACCTATATAAGTTCAAACCGTAGCTTAGTGATAAACTTTTTCATTGGATGCTAGGAAGGAACAAAATATCTAATTAGAATCAAAGTGCAGAAGACAAAAGAAAAACAATGGAGGGTCTACTGCAAGTCCAAACTAGTGCCTTTAATATTAATTTAATTTGATCATTACATGATTCAAAAGGAATCTCGTAACCAACTATATAAACTAATGTTCTTGTATATAATCGACAATTTAATACACAGCCCGCCATTGTGCGCTTGAAAACATAATCAGTTAAAAAAAAGCATGGTACTGATGATACCCGTTCCTTCGTTGCTACTTGGCCGTCGCCAAGTGAGGTATCTAGAGGAAGGACAAAATTAGCAATTGATTTTATTTTTTGAAATTAAGAAATTGATTTTTTTAAGATAAATGGGCCATATTAGGTCAGAATTTCGTAGGTTAATCGGCCAGAAGCTAGCTAGGCGTTTTGGGAGCCGAGGAGGAAGGGGTGAGGACTCTCTGGGAATGCTTCCGGTGGGAATAAGTCCCGGCTGTTAGGGTGGGAAGGTGTGTCTTTTCTGTTATCTTAGAACGTCTAGGCGCTTTGAGAAGTAAGAATTGATATGCACAAAGTCCACGGTCCAGAGTGTATTTGTCTTAATCCTCCAATTCAAAGTTTTCATTATTTTAGATCTTTTGTATTAATCATCACATATGATTTACATGTAAGGAATATCTTATCTGTTTTTGAAGTTTGCAAACAAATCCTTTTTGCACGGAAAATGATTGAGGAAGAGGAGAGAGAGTAAGATTTGGCCATGACCACAAAATGCTTTTTTGCGTGCGGGATATTGGTAAAGTGAGGACAAAATGGATCAGAATTCCTTCCACAAACGAAACACATTTACAAGAAAAGAAGAAAGGAAATGTTGGATTTAAATAAAAACACCTTTTTATAAGTGGAAAATTATTGTAACTAAAAAATCGGAGGAAGTATAATCATGTGATATTCGATTTAATTAATTAGTTTGCACGCACACACACGCACGCACTCTGACTAGCGCCCGCACACACACACAATATCCAAAGTTTTATAATTTTAGCATGTTGATAATTATAATATATCGATGGTCGAAATTAACGTATGCAAGTGTAAGAAACAAAGCTATGGAGTACATTCGCTTTCCGAAACACCTGCGAAAGCTTATTTGACATTTAATATTTGAGCATGAATTGCTAGCTTATTTTGGAGTGAATTGAGCTTGTGGATTAACTGCCTTTACTTAATGCAGCGTTAATACGGCTTATATGAAGCTTATTTTTCTTAAAATGAAAATAAGATAAACATAACAAACCCTCTATAATTGAAATGTAGTAGTACCTAGCTTGTCAATGCAAACTATTTTTTGCTAGACAAGGTTCAATATTTAACTCTTAATCGTAAGCGTCACCATAAAACCTTACTCTATCCATTTGTCCATAATTATTTGCCTTCACATTTCAAATTAAATTTCAACCATTAAATTCTGTCATTATATATTAAATAGTAAAGAAACAAAAACCTAATAGAAGTAGGAGTTAGGAGTAAATATTACTATAACAATACTATTAATTTAAATCTAACACGTAAGGTTTTTTAGACTCATTTTGGATAATCATAAGATTTTGCTTGTTACTCAACACTTTGATCAAAATTCAAGTTTTGAGAAAAACTAAAATAATTATTGTTCGGCTAATATATCGATTATGACAATTCTGCGATTACTCACACTAATACCAACTTATCCAAATATTTTTCACATATGATTTTCCTTTTTGATCAAATACTCGGAGTAATACCAACTATTAGTTGATCAAAAGCTCGTTGTAATTAAAAATGAAATTGCAATACCAAATCAGGGATCTATTCATCACCTTGTTTTTAGAAAAAAATAGAAAAATTTCCGAAAAAAAAGAAAAGGTTAAGAAAAATTTAGAAAAAAAATAAGAAATATAAGAAAAGTCTAGAAAAGTTAAGAATATATAAGGTGAAGTGAATTTTTATTTTATTTTGTAAGAATTTCTACTTCTCTTGTTTTTTCATAAATTTTAATAATAAATGTTAAAAATCCAACATTTTTTGAATAGAAGAATACCAATACCAACAAACTTGATAACTCACCTAATTTCACAAAAAAAAAAAAAAAAAAAACTTGATAACTTGCCAAAATTCAAAACAAACTTGATAACTTACCATGTATACAGTATTACTCTCCACACTGTACAGTGTACATGAACACAAACAATAATTTCCAGAAAAGATAAAAACAGAAACAGTCCCAATCACGACACGCTCGTCACGGTACTACTCATATCTGTAATAAAGGTCAATCAACAACTTGGATAGACTTGGACGTACATGTAAGATTGTGACATGAACAAAAACGAGTAATAACATAAAATACTGCATGCTAAAACTTCTCTGTCTTCACCTTTCTTTGGTCAAAATTGTCAATTATCACCATACATCTTTCTCATATACGTCTTCGTCTCTATTTCCTTCCCCACCGCCTCCACATTTTCTCTCTCCTAAATACTCATCCTCACAAACTCAATCTCAAATTCCAACACCAACCCATTTCACAATCCCCCTTCTCTGAACTGGGTCTCCCCCAAAATCACTCAAAATCAATCCATTTATTTTTAATTAATTAAACTCTAATTTAATTTAAATAATATTATATTGCTTTAATTTCAGAGATCAGGTATGGATCTGTTCTACAACGCAAAAGCAGTCCGCTTAAAAAGCCACCACGACAAATACTTAATAGCAGAAGAAGACGAAGAATCCGTTTCACAAGACCGAAACGGGTCGGCCCGAAACGCTAGATGGGTACTTGAATTTGTTCAAGGTTCGGGTAATGCAATCCGACTAAAAGCTGCTATGGAAAATACTTAACAGCATCGAACCTACCGTTTTTGCTTGGGATGACGGGTCGGAAAGTGGTTCAGAGTTTGCCAAGTAGGCTTGACTCTTCAGTTGAGTGGGAGCCCACCAGAGATGGGTCCCACGTTAAGTTGAAGACTAGGTATGGTAATTACCTTCGGGCTAATGGTGGAGTTGCCACCGTGGCGGAATTCTATTACTCATGATGTTCCTCATCGGACGGCTACTAGAGATTGGGTGCTTTGGGACGTTGATATTTTGGAGATTTCGGATTATGATAAGAAGAGTGATGAGGAGAAATTTGAGGATTTGAAGCCCAAGTTTGAGGAAGAAAAGCCCGTGTTTGTTCCGGGTCGTGGGCCGGAGAAGGTTGAGCATTTGGATTCTGATGGGTCGGACAAGTTTAAGAAGCAAGAGGTATGCTATCGAATGCAGCTACTTTGATCGTTAATATTTTAACTTTGTATAAGTGAAAGTTATAAAAAGTTGATATTATTGTTGATTGATGCTTTATTTTCTGCGATTTGTTTGGGTTCCATGTCACTGTAGTATGAATATTGTTCCAAGCCATAAAAAAGAGAGTATGAATATTCTGCTTTTAAAAATTAGAGCAAAGATACAAAAAAAAATAAAATATAGATTTGAAAAGAAACTAAAATAAGGTGTGTATCTTTTTACTCTAGTTGATGTTAGTATGTTATTCATCGTAGCTTATTGGTGACTTTAGCTGGTACTAGTGATCAAAGGAGTCGATGAAACTTTTGCAATCCTTCTTCGACTTAATATTACAATGTGTTATTTGATAGTTACGGTTTAGTTTAATAGATGCATCATTGGCGTAGCGTCTACACTTATTTAGCATTCAACTTTGACCATATTACTTACTATTGTGTAAAGATAAATGTCATGATCTTAATTGTTGTTGGGTTAATCTCGATTTATATTTTCAAAATATAATTTTTAATAATATATAATCGAAAATATTGATGGTGAAAGTTGTGCGTTGGTAAGTGTGTCACGACGATATGATGCGTTTATTAAGAAATACGGGAAGTATGATATTAGTGATCTTATCCAATTTTTTTTTCCGAAATAAGTCGAACAAAACACTACCTAAGAGATTAAAGTATTTCGTCACCTGAATTGTTGATTGGGAAGTCTTTGGTTTAGCATCTCTACTCTAGGAAAAGGGTATGTGTCATGATTGCTGATGATTCGGTAGATATGGATTATGGTTTGATAAGATTGTTTAGTGCAAAAATGTTGATTTCTTCTTGGATCTTGATATGAAACAGTCAAATGTCTCTGGGACATACTCGCCACCTAAGCATGATGGTAGGCTGATCTACTACCATATAGCTGATGATTATGGTAGTGTTGATGATGGCGAGGAGGGTAACTCCTTTACTTTTAAAGGCCACAGTGTTGTTGAGCTGACTCTGAAATTGGAGGAAGAGACAGGCCTTGAAGATATTATCGTATGCACGCGTAGCCCTCTGAATGGGAAGTTGTATCCTCTACGCTTGCAGCTGCCCCCAAACAACGCAACCATGCACATTGTTGTGGTTCCGTCTACTTCCAGATGTATGTATTTCTTTTCTACCTCTTTCATACTTCAACGGTTATAAGTTTTGCATTGCTGATTACGTACATGTCACCTTACACCCCTTCCTTGTCCACCTTCTGTGTTGATGCTATCAACTATTGGTAAACATAAGTGGGAGCTCAATGGTACAGCTCCCACCTGAACCTTGAGGTTGGTGGTTCGATATTCATCACCCCTAGGTTGGGCACTGTCGTGGTATCCTTGTGAGCAAAACTCGTAGTTATTGGCTTAGTTGACTGAGTTTTCCTTGTGGGTTGAGATCCCATTATCTCCCTTCACCTTGCTTATGGCTAGTTGTTTTCTGCTTTTTATTTCTTATAGAAACTACTAGTTTAAAAGACTTGAGACCAACATCTTCGTCACTGTCACTAGACTTAAACTTGTGAGGACTTGCCTATCATTCAGAACATTCTCAATACTGGATAGAAATTCTTTGGTTTTTAGGTTTGATGAGCAACTACTTTGCACCTAATTCCACTACCCTTCATTTCATACTTTTCTTATATGTTTGTATTTCATGAAAACCAGCTAAACTTTGCAAAGGTGACATTATGATTTCTCATAATTTTAATAACCGTTTTTGCATATTTTGTGGCATAAGAATGGTACTGCAACACAATTCACTAGTTTGGTTAAATTATCCCCAAAGTATGCCCCAATTGTATCTACATCTTGTTATTTTCATATCCTTTGGGGGTTTAGCGAATTAAATAACATTGTAAAATGCATGAGGTAATAGTATGTTTAACCTACTTGGAATTATTTAATAAGTTCCAATAAGTTCTTAAGCTAAATTCATATAAATCAAAATCACTTAAATAGAACACCTCCAAGTGTGGCCGATTGTGGAGGTAGTTGGGAATTGCAAATTTTTGTATATTAAGTCACTAATGTTGGTTATGTGCATTTATGCCAGTTCAACATTTGTTGTGTAATTTTTGTGTTTCTTTTCTCAATCTCAATGAATCCTTTAACTAATTTCATGATGGTTTGTTGATACTCCAGTGGCAGAAGAATTTACAAAAGTCGGAATATTATGAGGAGCCAAGTTTGATTTGGTAAAGGTTGTTAGCATATCTCATCGTGGAACAGAAAGAGAGTGAGTTTTGTACAGTCTTTATGTAGGGTTTGCCTTGTAATGTTTAATGAATAGGAAACTAAATACTGTCATTGCACTTGATAATACTAGAATTAGGTTTGAATATCAAAGCTATTAAATGTTTAGAAGTAGTTGTTCTCCCTTAATTCTTTCATATATTCTGGCCTTTTGGGACTTGCCTGATTTTTGTCAAAGCTGTATTGTACTGGCAGTTTCATGGTGCTATCTGTAAATATATTTCTGTTCTGGGTTGGTTGTTTTTTTATTCCACTTGTGTATTTTTGTAGTCAATGAATAAAGAAATTAGCATTACTGTATTACACAGTATCTCCAAGTTCTTGTCTCCGGAACTTTTCAGATTGTCTAACTGATATTTAACACTATATACAAATTGCGTTATAAGACCAAATGTTACCAGTAATCCCCACAGGAACAGGTGCCGTCTTTAAAGTGATGGAATCGAGTTCGATCTCTCTCAGCGACCTCAACAGCGAAGATCTTAGAGATCAGTTTGGTGACTTCATGACAGTCATTGCAGACACGAAGGTTCTTGAATATGCGAATGGGAACACCGGGTTTTAGATTGAGAAGTCCATAAGCAATGGCGAGTCTTTCACTATGTAGCTTAAGGGCATCTAGCTTTTGATCCTCATATTCACCATCCACCAAGGGTGCCTGTGATATGTCAGGCCGATACCCTGCTGAGTAAAGTCTCTCATTTATCACATCTAGAACTCGATATATATCCTTTGATTGAGAGTGTGGCGTATCCCCGCTGAAAAATTCATGGTTGACGCCATTGATTTCCAAGGAACTACAACCGGGTTCTTTTCTTATACCTTTTTCTGTCATCAACTTTCTTATTAGACCAACTTCATTCCATCGAGTAGCCGAGGCATAAACTCTGGACAGTAGCACATAGACACCACTGGAGGCAACTCCCTCTGATTCAAGGATCTTCTTAGCAACTTGTTCACTCAGTTCGATACCTATATTTTTCTTGCAACCAGCATCAAGAAGGCTTCTCCATATTACCACATCGGGCTTCATGGGCATGTTTGACACGAGATGCAATGCTTCATCAATTAATCCAGCACGAGCAAGAAGATCAACCAAACATCCGTAGTGCTCTAGTCGAGGTTCTATGGAGTAATCTTTCACCATCTTATCAAAATGCTCGCGACCTAAATCAACCATGCCGTCATGATTACATGCACTCAAAATGCCTACAAATGTGATCGCATTTGGCATAATCCCTTCCCCGTTAGTCATTTCATCAAAATGTTCGAGTGCCAACTCGGATTTCCCGTGCATAGCAAGTCCTAGAATCATGGAATTCCAAGTATTAACATCGCGCTTTATCATCCCATCAAAGACCTGCTTGGCCAAATCCAACATCCCACATTTACAATACATTTCCACCAATGCGTTGTGCAGCAGAACATCAACACCCAGCTTAGCATCACAAGTCCTCAAAACATAAGCATGAGCCCAAATCCCTAAAGACAAAGCACCTAAACCAGCACAAGCAGATATGATACTCTGTAATGTATACCCATCTGGCTCAAACGAACCCTGCATCTCTCTAAACAACCTCAACGCCATATCATAGTAATCATACTCCCCAGACTGAACCAAACCATCAATGATCGTATTCCACGATACAATACTTCTTTGAGGCATTTCGTCGAACACCTTACGTGCACAGTCCAACAACCCACAAGAAGCATAGAAATGGATAAGACTGTTATTAACATAAACATCAGCATCAAACCCAAGTTTCAAAACATGGGCATGAACTTGCTTGCCTGCAAATTCATCAAACAAGTAAGCACAAGCTTTAAGAACAAAGGGGAAAGTGTGTTTATCTGGGTTCACACTTCCTTCACTCAACATGTCATAGTAAAGTTGAAACGCGAGTTTTTGTGGGTATGACTTTGAGCACAAGCTCTGATAAGAGTGTTCCAAATGAAGGAATTGGGGTGTTGAATATGGGAGAAAAGTTTAAGAGAATAGTGAAAGTCAGAAGAAGAAGTGAAATGGAGGAGTCTGCTGTAAAGAAAATGGAGGTGTTTGGGGTGGTGGGATGGTGTTGTGCGGAGAATTTGGGCGTGTATTTGCTTGAGTTCTGTCATGGAGGAGCAGTGGTTGAGGAGAGAGAGAAGATGGGTATGGTTGTGGTTGTTGGTGGCGGTGGTAATGGCGGAGGAAGAGAGAGAGTGGACAGACGGCGGGGTGGTTGTGGAGGCTATCAGCATTGCAAAATCTGGTGTTGCCATCGAGTTTCACTAAGCTTGCTCTACATTGTTATGTTACCCGATGGGTATGGATAAATGATTGATAATTTTTTGCGAGATAAGACCAAATAAAAATTATGTTTTGTATGGAAATCCGAAAGACTAAAAAAAAAAAAGACTTTTTGAAGGGAAATTTCAAATATTTATTAACACGTTTGTTGTTTATTACCAGAAAGAAGCATTTCCATACCGAAGTTGAAATAATAAATAGGAAAATTGGACGAAATAATCCCTTTGGCCGTCTGCCAAAAAATAATTCACGTTTGGATTATTCCGGAATAATCCTACACTTTCTTAAATTGAGTTTTTAGTCAAGAAACATAGTGGCCGGTAACAATAAGTTCTGCCCCTTTTCCCATACTGTTGCCCCTCACCCCACCCCCACCTCCACCTCCACCATCACCATCACCCCCCCCACCCCCACCCCCACCCCCACCCCCCCCCCCAATTCCCTGTTTGCCCCACCCCCCCCCTCCCCACCCCCGTTCGCCCACCCCCACCCTCTCCCATTCACACCATCTCACCACCATCATCTCACCATTCACGACCCAGGCCCACCCCTTCCCATTCGCACCATCTCACCACCATCATCTCACCATTAGCACCATCATCTCCACCATTCGCACCACCTTGAAATCCGCAAAGAGAGCGCACTCCGGTGGGCTGCGGGCCACTCTTTGCTCTCAGTGAATTCCCTACCACGCGATCTCGCCTCTCTTTGTTCTCTCCGTCGTCGGATGCACACGTTTGCGGGGGTGCGCGCGCCCATTGGAGTTCCAATGCCGTCTCGAGGAGAGAGACGGGAGGAAGAGAGAAAGCGGCGACGGGGGAGAAAGAGGGGGTGGGGGGCACAGTGGGCGGGTGCGTGGTCCGATGGTTGGGGGCGGGGGTCTAGGATGGAAAACTAACTTGGAGTTACGGCTTGCCAAGTTACAAGTTCTTGGGACCAAAAAATCGATTTAGTAAGCAAAGGTAGGATTATTCAGGAATAATCCAAAGGTGGGATTATATTTGGCGGATCGGTCGAGGTGGGATTATTCCTGTCCAATTTTCGTAATAAATAACTATAGGAATTTTAAAAAACATGAGCAATAAGCAAAGCCATCTAGCTTAAAAAATTGTCCTTTAGACCAAAAAAGGAGAAGCTCCCCAACAAGGCATACATCATTTCTCTACTCTAAGAGTACATTAAGTTCAACATTTTAGGCGTTAGGAAATGGAATCGATTATTCACTCCCTTTCTTCTTCTTTGGTATGATCCCTCCTCAATCTAATTACCATTCTTGGTAGTAATAGATTCACTTAATTTGTTACCTTCCACTTCTACCTCGAGTAACGACATCCCACGAGAAATGGAATCCATTTTTTCGGTGGTAGACTAGTAATGAATAACTTTTCACTATGAAATCATTCCCTCTTCTTATTTGTAACGATGTCTAAATACATTTTGCTTTTTAATCTACTGTAGCTTTTATTTTTGGTATGTTTTAACTTTTTTAATCTACACTTTGTTGTTTTTTTATTTTTGGTAACGTGTAAAATCTACTTTCTCCTCTTTTTTACCCATGTCATTCACTTTTTTAATATTTTAACCCACTTTTTAGTTTCTCTCTCTCACTTTTTAGTTTCTCTATTCACCTTTTTAATTTATCTCTCATACTTTTGCACTTTCTCCTTTGTTTTATCCCCCAAAGTGAAGTGTGTAGATTAATTTGAAAAGGAGGTAGTAATTTGCCAACTCCTAACGGGATTCGGGAATTCTTAGTTACCCTAAAATCATCTGTTGAAAAATTCTAAGATATTAATAAAAATTAGATAATTGAAATGATCCTTTGCTTTATGCAGTTTGCAAACCTGCAACACGAGAATAGAAAAGGTTGTATAAAATCAATCTCGACGGGAAGCTAATGAAAAGCAACAAAAAAACACTTAGGCTATGTTTGGGAACATAAGGTGAAATAGATTGGCCGATAAGGTAGTTGAGCTCGAAAGGAGGCTGAGCCGATAAGGTAAATTGAAGCTCAAGGAAAGAGGGCGATAAGGTAGTTGAAAATTTCGGCGCCTTAAATTGAGATCTTATATGTTGATAGCGGCTCGATTTGATCAATTTTTGAGCTTAAATAAACCCCAAACATGTTTATTTATTTTAGGTGAGCTTAAACTTTTAACGCCTCTTCATTAAGGTGAGCTTAAATGTGTTGCCAAACAGGCGCTTAAGGCCATCACTAAATTGGCTTCCTTGTTTTAAGTTTCTTCCAGGCATATAATCTGCAACAAACTGAAATAAAACTGTGTGGAGCATGCTAAAACAAGGACTATAACATAGCTTGACACAGTTTACAAATTGTTGAATGTTAAAAGTAAGGTAATCTAATCTTAAGCTGCAGCCTTCAGTTGAGGAATCTGCACGCCAGCATAAACAGGATGAAGCACATGTCCATGCTTGGGATCGACATGTACCCACTTACGACCACTCAACTTATGAGTCTCGAACTTAACATTCCCTTCTTTCAGTGCATATAGAGTGTGGTCCTTTCCAATCCCAACATAATTTCCAGGATGAAATCGGGTTCCCCTCTGCCGAACAATGATGTTACCAGGTATAACTCTCTGCAGGCAAACACCAAAAGACATCAGTTTAGGGGAGCTAGAATTGGCAATTTGGATCAAAAGATCACGTTTGGCTTTGGTTTCCGGTCAAGTTCAGTTCTCAAATTATATCATATATAAAGTTGAACATAATATGATTACAAATAATGACATATGGGTCGAACTTAAGTTGGTTGTGTTTGGAATTCTCTCAATAACTACTGGTCGTAAGGATATCAAGTTGGTTCAAATATTGCAAACTCTACACGGAGCTAAAGGTCACTCCCAACGTTCTTGAAGATCATTTTCAGTGATCCATTTTTTTTCAGCACCAAAATGTACATTTCTTCAGCAATAATATCTATTGTTTGGTTCAGAAATCTTCACTAGTTGAGTAACTATTTTGTCAATTTTGCATCAAATTAAGAGGTATTAGAAAAACCACGCAAAATTTCCCCTCAAAAAAAAACCACGCCAAATTAAGTAAAAATATGTCACTGAAGCAAACCCAATTCAAGAAGAAAAAGAAAAGAGAAAGGGGGGAGGGGGAAGCAACCAAAAGATATGCTAACAAAACAAAACGTGAAGGCAATTGGGAGAAGTCCACAAGTACAAAGATAAGGTTGCCATTAGTGCTCATAATATGAGATATACCAAGTACCAACTTCTCCTTTAAATCCTTTTTTTTAAAGGAAAGATATACCTAGTTACCTACTAATCATGCAACTGAGCAAGCAAAGAAAAGTACTCATCAGATGCACACACTTGTGTTGCCAAAAAGATTCACACTCTATAACAGGTATAGTGGTAATGTGGTATACCCACATGGAGGAGTGCAAAAGTTAACATAGCACACATTAAACCAGAAAATTCATTATCTAGCATAAAACTTACTCAAGAAAAATGATATCCGATGATCGAAACAAGCGAAACTAACAAAAAACATAAATATGTATACGAAATTGGTTTAAACAGATCTTCTGCAGTAGTAAGTGATATATAAGGGAATTACATAACAAGAGTTTAAAACAAGAAAAGATAAGTGCTTCATTTGCTACTTTTACTACAGTAAGCCCCTGCATTCTCTTTCCATACAGTTCATTATTAATTACGAGTACTTAACAGCAGTTCCTATATAGAAGTATATGGGGATATATGACACAGAAATACTACATCAAAGAAATGCACCAACTTCTTAGTTTTATTAGATGGGAAGATAAGTTATACCTCGCCTCCAAATTTCTTCACTCCAAGATTTTTAGGCTTGGAATCTCTTCCATTTTTTGATGATCCAGCTGACTTCTTAGTGGCCCACCTTCTAAATACTAAAGCCAAGCCTGCCCCAGAAGCCTCTACACCCATAATCACCAAAAACCAACATTAAGAGCCAAATACTTCAATCCGTAAAACAGAAAATATGACAGGTGATCACTTAATTACATTAAAAGGCCAGTACCAGTAGCATTAGCATAAACGGGAACATTTGAGATCAGCTCCCTGAGGTTTACTCTTTTGCACAATGATGCAGCAAAATTCATTATGTATTTTGATTGACAAGCTTAGATAACAAAAACGAACCAAAATGTTTCCTGCACCAAGGTATCAAAACATTTCAGATCCAATACGATCTCAAAATTATGCAAATATAACCATTGAAACAAAATCTTGTAGAAATTCACAGTTTATAGCATTCTATTGATTTTTCCATCTACCCACATATCCACCTCTACTCAATGAGACATTGACACCCTATGTACTACCCCTTCCCCAGCAAGCAAGCCTGAGCAGTCATGTCGAACCTCGAGGTGCTGGCAGCTCCACTAAGCCCTCTTTCCTGCTCTCTTGCCGTCTCTTTTCTGTCTCTCTGTCCCCCAACTTCCATTTTTACATTACCTACTAACATAATGGCAATGACAACTGTGGTGGATCCAAAAATCGATCCATATATGTTTAGAGTCTGTTCGAAAAACTAGCCCAAGATAAATTGATTGATAAATCCTTTTCATTACTCCAATTTATAACCGATCACTCCCAAATTAGGATACCAAATCAGATTTCCAATTTTCCATAGGAAGAACTCCTATCATTGTATTATTGTCAAAATTCCCAACAAATAACTAATTCACAATCTACAATAATGTACAAACTAATTCAGCGAGTACATGTATACATTGTTACTCTGATTATGATATAATATCCCATCAAATTACAAAAAACCATATGCATAATTGAGTTATTACATTCTAAAAGTAGGAAGGAAAAAAAAACATCATATTATCACTGTACATTGTCAACTGAATCCCCAAAAGCTGGATTTTTTTCAGTTTACTAGTGAATAGTATAGAGTACATCAATTCTTACTCAAACATTAGAGTGTAAACTACAAAACTAAAATCTTAAAATTTGTAGCAGTAAAATTAGTCCTAAACAAACCTTAAATTTTTTGGAGATCCAACTTCGCAGTCTCGTCGAAAAAATCCTTCAACGTCTTTTCTCTCACTCTTCTTATCTGCTCCCCAAATTGTAATTTGAATTGATGCTGGAAATACGAAATTGAAATTTTAGATAGAAAATTGGAAGAAATGGGTGTGTAGAGAGAAATGCAATTTCCCTTGTAATCGAGGGTTAGGGTTAGAAACTTTTCTTTTCTTTCCCTTTTTCTATTTGTACTAGATGTGGGGGTAAAGCTAGAGCCTTAGAAGTAGAAATTGCCAATTTATCCTTGAAATGTACAAACTTTGACATTTTTGTAAATAAAATGTTATTGATATTAAGTTGAAAAAAAAAAAAAAGTTATAAGCGTCAAACGTTAAGTCGTGATTTTTTTTTATATCAAAATAATTATAAAAAAATTACGACTTAATATATGTGATATTTATCTACGAAAGTGTCGGCTGATATGCAAATTTTGTACATCTCCGGATATGAGCCAGCTGACTTCCTCACGTAGAAGAAAATCTTTTGTAGGAAAAATTAAGGGGGCCTTCTCTCCACCTTTAAAAAAAAATAAAATTTTTGGGTTTAACTAGGAATTTTCGAGTCCAACCGGGGTGTAAATATAAGGTGAATACAAAATTGATTAGGTCCGATCTGGACTAATGAGTTCGGTTTAGATACGTTTAGGTAGAGAGAAAGCAACCAAAATTTCAATTTAAAACCCCTCTCAACTTTGAAATATTATTGATTTTACATAAATATTTATGAAACATTTTTATTAATAACATAAATATAGATGCCAATTAGACTGGGTGGTCAAAATATTAGGGAGTACTCAAGACCTAAGATTAACTTTCATTAGTTATATATTGTCTTGTGTGGTAGTCTATACAACAACAACAAAACTTAGCTCCATTACATGTCAAAATTTAGGGGAGAGCTCAAGACCTTAATTTATAGAAACCTTATGTAAGTTGTGTATAATAAGGCCCGTTCTTTTTGTATTGAGAGAAATTGAGCCGAGCCGAGCTACGAGCCAAGGCGAACATGAGAGAGTGTTTGAGCCGAGCCGAGCTAGAGGCGGCCGGGCGGGTGGGAGAAAGGCTGAACATGAGAGAGTATCCGGCCCGGGCGAGCTGAGCGGGCGAAAATAAGTCCAAAAGAACAGGGCCTTAGTAGGTCTAGCATTTCCAGGCAAGACACTTAGGAGTAGAGGTGATCATGGGCCGGGACGGGTTTTGGCAAAAAAAAGTGGCCCGTTTCGGGCCAAAGCCTCGGGCCGGGACAAACCTCGGGCCGAAATTTCCGCGCCAAAACCCGCTAATTCGAGCCGGGCCATGCGGGATTTTCGGGCCAGGAAAAAAAAAAGCCTAATTTTCCATATTCATGTCACCCGTGCCCCGGATTTTTACCCCAAAAATCGGACCGGGCCCGACTACGGGCCAAAAATTCTTGCCCAAAACCCTCCCATTTTTGGGCCGGGCCGGACCCATGTTGATAACCTCTACTTAGGAGTATGGAGGAAAAATAAGGGGGTCCCTACCCCCTAGCTGCGAGTTGGGAGGATTTGATATTGTGACCTTAAGTTCTGAGGTGAATCATCAGCCAATTATCTTAAGCAAGTTTGGTATTTTTTACGGTAATATCTTTCCAAATCAGTTTAACTATTAGTTTACGAGCTTCTTTGGACACGAGTTTTAGGAAAAATAGTATGTGGACTTAAAAAAAAAAGTATTAATCTAATGTGGGCTAAGAAAGAGAAAGATAGTAACACCACATTTTTCTATCTTTACCTCCTTCATCAATATTTTTTTCGTCACACTTTTTTTTATGGAATATTTATTTCTTTTTTATCCTCATAATCTTAGTCTTTACCCAGACGCCAAATACCCCGCAAGAGAAACTCAATTATTCTTTTTTTTGCGGGACAATGACTTTTTCACTTCCAAGCTAAAAACCAAGTCTTGTTCTTTAATAAAATATAAATTCTACATTTTTTTCAAGATATTGGGCAGAAGTTCCTCTAGTGCTTAAAGTGTCGATTTATATCTATAGAATTTGTGTAAAAGCCCAAAGCATGCAATTGATGCAAATATAGGCCGGCCCACGTTAGTATGTTACCACTAATCTGCTTTTACCTTTGCATAGGAAGACCTTTTCTCCTTTAGATAAAATGCTCACCTCCCTCTTTGACAGAATAGCTTTTAAAAACCTTTTGCATGTGACTCATGTGAGCTTCTTCTGTATATACTATAGTACTTTACTAGTTTTCACTTCTTGGTTCCCCTCCAAAAACAAAGAAAGTGTTCACTCTCTTGGTTTTTTTCCCCTTCTCTTGGAGGAAGATGTTATCGCTTAATTTGGAACTGATTTATAAACAAACAGAGTTTTAAGTTTGATTAAAATAGTTATAGCAATATTTAAGAGAAAACTATATGTGATTTTCAATAAATTATCTAAAAATTTATAATAATAAAATCAAAATAGCTTTAACATACTTTACAAAAATATTAAAATTTTACATGATTGCAAATGGCTCAAATGTAAAATAAGATCCATATTATGAGAAATAATAATTAGGGCTTACACTTAATATTACAGAAGTACCCTTAGTACTTTATTATATCCTCTCAATCTACATAGGTGAAAGCACGTGCATATTTGACTTCATCAACTCAAAACACTGACTAGACAAACTCTTAGTTAAAATGTCAGCTAACGACAACTGAGTAGCAACAACATGAACAACCAAATCACCTTAAGCAACATACTCGCTAACAAATTGATAATCTATTCTAATATGCTTATTATGACTAAACTGAACATGATTAACAAATAAATACGTAGCACTAATATTATCACAATGGAAATTTAATGGTTGTCGAATAACAAGACCCAACTCAGCAAGTAAAGACCGAATCAAAGTGTAGATACAACTATATAGGTTATGTTTGGGAACATAAGGTGAAATAGAGCTGAAACTGATAAGGTAGCTGAAAATTTCAGCACCTTAAATTGAGAGGCTATATTTGATAACAACTCAATTTCAGTCAATTTTTGAGCTTAAATAAAATTTAAGCTCTTACCCCCAAACACGACTATTTATTTTAGGTGACTTAAACTTTTAGCCTCTTCGTTTAAGGTGAGCTTAAATGTGTTCTTGAAACAAAAACCATGCTTTTAGCACGATATTCTGCTCCCACGGAAAACTTAAGAAACACAAGCTGCTTCTTTGACGCCACAGAAATGAAATTATGACCAAGGAAAATATCATATCCAGTACTAGAGCAACTTCCATTGAGCCATTTATTGACTGTGAGTCCTTTTTCCCATCTATATATAGTTGCCCTTGGCTCTTCTCTTCTAGAGCAATGTTCTTTTTAGTAGTTTATATGATAGAAGATATAAAAATCAGTTCCAAAACCTTCTCTTACTTTATTATATCAGTTATGTGGATTTTCATTAGAAAAGTGCTTTGATATTGATGATGTAAAAAAAGGATCGAGATGGTTATATGGTACAAGGAGTCGTATATAGGGATGGCAACGGATTAGGCCGGGATCGAATGCGGACCAAATCCCGAGATCCATATTTTTTACATGGATCCGAGATCAGACTAGGATGGATAAAAAAGAGTCAGATGCAGATCCACACAAATTCTTTACTTCAATAAAAAATAAAACACCTAAAAAAATTATTATTAGAAAAAGAAATATTAATCACTTAGTTCATTGTATATTTTACAACAAAGTAATATTAACGAGACTATTTTAATTATCATAAAAAATATATAATCACTTAATTATACATATGTTCATATATTTCACAATATAAAATGGATCCACGGGTTGGATATGGATCTCAATAATGAGTAATGAGATCGAGTGCGACTCGCCATACCACGCAACCGGATTCAAGTCACAAAATTTCAGAGGTCCAGATCTAATAAAACGAATCTGGGTTCATGGATCTGGACCAAGTTCAGGATCCACGCCATCCCTAGTCGCACATTAGCAAAACCAACGATAGAATGATAAGTTAAAGATATATTTGATACTTAGATCTACTTTCATTAGAGCAAATTATTACATATTGTAAATGTCGTCTGATAATTATCAAAGATAATCTTCTTTAATTAGTTTTATAAAAAATTCTAGGCTATGGGTCCTTTCCCTCGACAAAATTACTTAAGTACTACCTCACTTTCATCAACAACAAAGCACAAGTAAGAATGATAAAACCCTCAAGAAGGGGCGGGCGTATTAACCATGATGGCTAGCTAGTAAATGTAATGATTAATCCAAAATAGACCTAAGTACCTAACTCATGCATGCTTCAGAAGTTGGAAAATCATTAAGTTCACAACTTCATTTGATTATATATCAAACAGATCAATTACAGTGGGCCTTAGCATAATTAGGTTAAATATAAATTTCCTCTTTTCTCCGCAACCGAAGTGTACATAGTATTTGCCATTTCCTACTCCCTTAGATCTCAAGCAAAGGCTGGCTAATCCTAGTACCCCACTAGGAAACTGTCCAATACAACAATTACATTATGAAATATTAGCTATCCAACTTTCACACAGCCTTCGAATTACATTATGAGATGAGTAAGACTTGCGTGGACCTGCTCCACAATAATGTTATTGTGGACCAAAAGGTCACGCATAGCATAAATTGTACGTGGAACATATAGTGACCCGTATTTATATATAGTCACCCTTTTTTTTACATAGCAACCTTTTTTATAACTTATAATCTAACTCCTAATTAAAGTATTCGTTTAGATATAATCACTCTTATGGCTTTGTTAACATATAGTTATTCCTTATTATAGATATTTTTCACAAAATAAAGTTACCTTCATACATTTTACCCTTAAGTGATCCTTATTTTTATTATATTGACCCTTGTTTAAAACATAATGACCATTTTTTTAGAGGTAGTGAAACCAGGTACATGCTTAAACTATTAGAATATATGTTATGAAAAAGGTCGTTATGTCAAAATAGGGGTCACTATGTGTGCCGCGTATAATTTTTGACACGTATGACTTTTGGTTCATAGTAATTTTAGTGTGAGTTAGTTTCTGAACTTTAGGAATGAAACTCGAGGAAAATAGACGAGAGAAATGAAGATAGAGATTTATCTTTCATTAACTTGGAATTGATTAATTACAACCTAGAGAGATAATAAGAATATATATACACAAGGTAGTTAGGAGGCTACTAACAACCTAACAAACTAGCTCTAGCGATCGATGATGTGGCAAGAGGGTGCCACATCATATTAGTCTCAAATACCCCCCTCAAATTGGAAGGTGTATGAAGAGACATTCCCAATTTGTGAAGAAGAACATTAAGTTTGTTGAGAAGGAAGAACTTTAGTGAACACATCGCTTAGCTTGTTGTTTTGTAGGGAGGTAGGTTAGTTGTATGAGACCTTCAAGTACCTTTTCCCTAGTGAAATGGCGGTCTATCTCTATATGCCTTGTCCTCTCATGGAAGACGAGGATTCCTTGCCATGTGTAGCGTTGATTGGTTGTCAAAATGTAAGACAACATGCCTTAGATTTTGGACACCCAATTCTTCTAATAACCTAATAGTCCAAGTCACCTCTGAGGCGTCTTGCCATGGTTACGTATTACGCCGAGAGGAGGACTTAGAGGCGTGCTTTGTTTCTTGGACTTCCATGTAATAGGTGAGCCACCAAGTAACAAAACATATCCTGCAATAGACTTCCTGGAATCTGGGCATGATGCCCAGTCAGAATCTGAGTAGGCTTGAATACATAGGCGATATGAGGCTTTCAATAGGATCCCTTGACCGGTGTGTGAGAAACATAGCTTAAAGTATGACAAAGAGCTGCTTGGTGTCTTTGTTCTAGGGGGTTGCATGAGCCGGCCGAGACACTAAAGCGCATAAGCTAGGTTTGGTCTTGTAGTTGTAAGAAAATTCAATTTCCCTACATAAGACCTATAATGTTACGGATGCGAGAGTAATTCTCTAGCATTTGCTTGAAGCTTGAGATTCAAAGGAAGAGGAGTAGATGCTTTTCTTGTCAAATCAAAAGAGCAATCAGCAAGTGATTCCGTGGTGAATTTTTTTTGACTAAGAAGAATACCATCGGCATTATATCCTACCTAATCCCTAGAAATAGTTGAGCTTGCCAAGATCTTTGATCTTTGAATTCTTAATGCAAGTTAGCTTTAAGTGCTTCAATTTCGGCAATATTGGTGCCGATAAACAACAACATCATCAACATAAACCGCGGACTATGCAAATATCACCATCAGTTTTCTTGATAAACAAGTTATGATCATACTGTGATTTGAGAAAAACCTTGACCATGTAAAGAACATGCTAACTTTTCATGCCCTTTGTCTAGAAGCTTGTTTGAGTCCATAAACGGACTTTTTAAGCCCTGAGGCAAGATTATTAGGATTCTCTATTCCTTCGGGAACCTTCATATAAACTTCCTCCTTTAGATCCCCATGCAAAAATGCATTATTTACGTCTAGCTAGGCAAACAAGGGCTCTTGTTAACCGGCTACTATTGCAATCAAACTTCTTATTGTACTCATTTAATTTTAGCCCTTTATCTTGAAGGTATCCTCATAATCAATCTCATATTTACGGTTAAACCTTTTAGCCACTAATCTTGCCTTACATCTCTCCAATTCACCATTAGCCTTGAGTTTGACCTTATAAACCCACAGAGAACCAATAGGTTTCTTAGTAGGTGGAAGAGGTACTAAATCCCAGTGTGATTAGCTTCTAGAGCTTGCAGTTCTGTATTCATAGCCTCAATCCAGAGAGACTATGTAGAAGCTTCTGCATAATTGTGAGGTTCTTGTAAAGCACAAGACTGAGTAATGAAGGCTTGATGTTCAGGTGGGAATGGCTGATAGGTGACTAGATTGCACCAATGTGAAGGTAATGAATAAGTAGTAGACAAATGACATTTATAGTCACTAAGATAGGAAGGAGGTTTGTGAGGTCTAGCAGATTTCTAGGAGCCATAGAAGAGGGTGCCACATCAGATAAATCAATGAGAGAAGAAGACTCAAGTTGATTGTGAGGAGAGGGTGTAGAAGATGGGGAGTAAGTATCAGGAGAGGAATGTGAGGGAGAAGGTGTTGTGAAAGCTGGTGATAAAGGGGACTCAGAAGATGAAATGGAAGGAGTAAGTGAAATAGGGTCATCATGAGAAGGAAAAATGTCAGTAAGAGAAGAGAATTCAGGAGAGAGTCATAAAATAAAGGAGAAGAGGAAGAAGGTAAGTATATAGCATTAGGGTAGTTGGAGGAAGGAGATTTAAGCTTGTTATAAAGGTGGTAAGGAAAATGTCTTTCATGGAAAATGACATCCCTAGTGATAGCAAGCTTATTTGTGTCAATATCTAGAATCTTATAGCCTTTTTGACTTTACGAATATCCAAGAAAGGCACGGGGTTTAGCTCTCTCATGAAGTTTGGATCTTTTGACTTTAGAAGTGGAGACATAGCATAGGCATCCAAAGGTTTTGAGATGTGTTATGGAAGCAGGTTTGCTAAATAATCTGAGAAATGGTGTGTAATTGTTTATAGGCTTCAGGGGCATCTATTAATGAGATATGCTGCAGTCAAGACACAAAAGCCACAAAATATGTCTGGTACTCTAGACTATATGTATAGGGCTCTAGCTGTCTCTAAAAGATGCTTGTGCTTCCTTTCTACAACCCCATTTTGTTGGGGAGTATCACTACAGCTTGTCTGACTCAAAATACCCAATTTCAGATACATTTGTTTCATTTCTCCTTCACATAATTCTCCAGCATTATCTGATCTCACACACTTAACTGTCACATGAAATTGAGTTTGCACCATGTTCAAAAAATTCTTCATAACATAAAAAAAATCATCTTTATGTTTTAGAAAATGTATCCAAGTATATTTGTTGTAATCATCCACTATGGTAAAAAATTGATTACAACCGGTAGGAGTATTCTGAGAATGAGGGCCCCAAACATCTATATGTATTAACTCAAAAGGGCTAGTGGTTTTTATTAAACTACTAGGAAAAGAAAGCCTAGGTTGCTTGGCCTTAGGACAAACATGACAAATGGTATTATTCAAACATGATTTAATATCACAAGAAGGATGAAGCAAATGCAGTTGTTTGAAAGGCAAGTGCCCCAATCTAAGGTGCCACAACTTGGCATCTTCAACATCAGTAAAGCAAGCAAAATTACACACATGAGCTGCAGCAGGTAACTATAAGGTGTGCTTCTCTTGAACATTATATAATCCAGCATTCAGTTTACCAAGAGGAATCAATGTCTCTTTCTGAGAACATACAAAACACTGATCATGAGTGAAGTGTTACTCACAATTCATGTCTTTGCATAATTTGTGAACTGAGATCAAATTGAATTTGAACTCAGGTTCATGTAAGACATTATGCAGAACAATATCATCATTAAGTTTTACTGTGCCAATGTGTTTGACACAAACTTTACTTCCATTGGGAATAGTGATGTAATTATCAGATGCATAAAGAGTTTTATATTCAGAGAAATATTGTAAGTCATAGCAAATATGGTCAGTAGCACCACTGTCTAATAACCATTTAATTTTCAGAGCAAGATAATAGGCATAAATTGATACCTGCCATCATAGCAGCATAATTGTTGCTGGTCAGTTTAGGAACTTTGTTGTTCTTCTTAGAACTCAGCATGTTCATCAGTTGATTATACTGTTCCATAGAAAGAGGTGGTCCTGGTTCATCAGTTTCCATATCAACAACTTCATTAGAAGAGAAGGTTGTTATCTTCTTATCTTTAAAGCCTTTGAAATTGGCTGGATAACCATGCACTTTGAAGCATCTGTCAATGTTGTGTCCAGGCACCTCACAGAGAGTGCAATAGTATTTTGAACCAGTCTTGTCATGTTTCACACCTCCTGAATTTCTATATTGTCTGCTAGAATAGCCATGGAATCATTGGTAAAATTTGCTGCTAAGGCTGATATCTCCTTATGTTTCTCTTCCTGTGCAAACATTCTATAGGCCTCTGTTACTTTAGGAAGTTCTTTCATCATCAGCATATTTCCTTTAATTGTAGCAAATTGCTCAGAGAGTTTCATCATCAATTGTATCACCATCCTTTCTTGGTGTCTATCATAGAGTCTTTTGGTCAAGTTACATGAACATTTATTGCAAGTGCAATATGGCAAGGGGTGTGCTTCTTCAATGTCATCCCAAACTAACTTAATGGCAGTGAAGAACTCAGATTCAGATTGATTTCCTTGGCTAATGTCGGCAACTAACATTCTAAAGAATACGGTTGTGCGAAGGAGGTAAATCCATATCTTTCCTCAAGATCTAACCTAATGTCTCTAGCAGACCTCCTGAACATTACACTTCTAGCAATACTCTCATCTAAATTGAATAATATCCATGAACAGATAAGGTCATTGCACCTAGACCAAGCCTTAAATTTAGCAGATATTTCATCAGGTGGTTGTTGTTTGAAAGTACCATTAACAAATCCTAACTTGATCTTAGCTAACAAAGTCAATAACATTGCTCTTTTCCAACTGTTGTAGTCTTCTCCATTGAATTTGAAGGAAACTAATTGTGCAGAATTTGCATATGAGGGATGAATGTAGTAAATACTACTCGGATTTTGGTTCAAAGGTAAATAAGGAAGAGTGTTTTCAGTGTTTTGAGGCATGATATTGTTTGAGAAATTTCAAGAATGTTCACAAATAAATTGTAAAAAAGAATTTCAGTACTGAATACAAGAACTAGAAGCAACAATCTCAATATAGAATGGAAGATTCAGTAGAAAAGAGAATTTTAGTAAATGAACACAATTCAACAGTTTCAGCGGAAAAAGAAAGAAATCAGACTTCTATATTCTCAGTAAATTCGCAGCAAAAAGAGAAACCTCAATCAATCAAATGAGGAATTTTAACCTAATCAGCGAAAGAACTTCAATCAATAAGAAATGGGATATTATCTCAGATAACCCAAACTTATAAGCCTTTTTCCAATATAACTCTGACTTTGGCAGGCCTGTCTCCGATAACCCTGAACTTGATTTTTGTCATTAAACTGGACGGAATTAGTCACGGCGGTAACTAGACCATAACTTAGTTTGACTTTTGCTAAATTCATCTCTTTCTCTCTCTTGTTCTTCATCTCTTCTCTCTCTTGTTCTTCATCACTTCTCAAGCCCATATTGTTCATTAAATTTAATCGGTCAATCTCTGAATTCTACAGCGTTGTCCTTTTTAGATCAGCCTTGTGAATTTCAATTTATTTTCACAAAGCTAGTGGAACTTATAGAACCCAATCTATTTTTAAAAAAAGATTGACAAGGTGAATATTGTTGGTTATGGAACTGGAGTTTGCAGCCAGCCAAGTTTGACAGTCTTTCTTGAGAAATTTGTCTAGCTGTCTTTTGCTTTGACTACATTTGTGAAACGTCTTCTCTTCTTGCAGATGCGACTCTACTAATGGTGCCACGAGCAGCAACAAAGTGGAGGCGGGTCCATCACCCCCAAGCTTGAGTGCTCGTATGATACCTAAGAATGAATTAGACAAGACTTAAATCTAGGGAACTTCTTGGAATTAATAAGGAAAGATCACTACGAAAGGAAATTCTAAGTATGTATTAGCTCCAATAGTTCGGATGCAAGTTTCCCTCAATTGGCGATCCTAAATTCCTAATTCTTCTTGTCTTTGATCTATATGTTCTTGTTTACCTCGAACTTCATAATTGTAGGTTAAATATGCGTGAAGATCCTCATGTCTTGAGCCCTAGTTCCATTACAAAGGGCAAGTCGTCAGGACTCACGAACGGGCCACTGCGTCTATAGGAAATTCATCTCCTAGCTTCTCACGAATATACGGAACAACGAGAAGATCGGGAGCAACCCCTAAATGTGAACAAACTTCATTCGTTGATTTCGTCATTTTCGTGCCTAATTAAGTGATTTCTTGAATTTGATTTTGTGGCTTTTTGTTTTGTTTTGGATTAAAGTTTTAATCTGGAGAATTGATTGAGAAAAAAAAAAGAGAATGATGGGCTTGAGAAAAGATGAAGAACAAGAGAGAGAAAGAGATGAATTTAGCAAAAGTCAAACCAAGTTAGGGTCTAGTTAACGTCGTGACTAATTCCGTCCAGTTTAATGACAAAAATCAAGTTTAGGGTTATCGGAGACAGGCCTGCTAAAGTCAGGGTTATATTGGAAAAAGGCCTATAAGTCAGGGTTATCTGAGATAATATCCCATAAGAATTTGCGAGAGAAATTTTAGATGAATCACACCTGAATTGAAAATCTCAACAACAAATTGAAATGTTTGAACTCCAGGATCTTTCAGCTAAAGCTTCAATCGAACACAACAATGGCGGAAATTTCAGATGAATTGAGCTAGAATTCGCTTAATTCAGCTCTGATACCATGTTAGTTTATGAACTTTAGGAGTGAAACTCAGAGAAAATAGACAGAGAAATGAAGATAGAGATTTATCTTTCATTAACTTGGAATTGATTAATTACAACCTAGAGAGATAATAAGAATATATATACACAAGGTAGTTAGGAGGCTACTAACAACCTAACAAACTAACTGTTAACTGATCTGATGATGTGGCAAGAGGGTGCCGCATCATATTAGTCTCCAATAGTGTAGATCAAGTCCACGCAAGACTTTAGCAAATGAGATATGAAATCGCAACTGAAAACATAAGGGATTTAATTTTTTAAAAACTTATAGTAGGTACTCCATCAATCCCAAAAACAAATGTATTACTTTGACCAGAACAATTATCAATCACAACTTTGCATATTCATCTATCTAATTATTTAAGGGATATTTCCTCAGGTACCCCTGAGGTTTGGCGTAATTCCCAAGATACCCCCCACATTTGGGGAATTCCTCGAATACCCCGAGGTTTGTGTTTGGGCTCAAGATACCCTTACTATGGACGAAACCCTAACGCCGTTAGGTTTTCCGTCCATAGTATCCCCAATTTTCTCTCTTCTCCCATTCCCCCACCCACTGCCAACCCCCCCTTCCCCAGCCACCCACTCCGGCGCCGGCGACCCTACCCCCTCCCTTCCCCATTCCCGATTCCTCACCCCCGGCGTTGGCGCCGGCCAGAACAGCAGAACAGCAGCACAGTAGCACCCTAGGGTGGTTTCGGGGGGTGGGTTTAAGGCTTTGGGGAAGCGTATGCGGGTGGGGAAGGGGGAGGGGGTCGACTCATGATGGGGGACGGGGAAGGGGGCCATTTCCGATGGGGGAAAGGGGGGAGGGGGTGGTGTCGGGGTGGGGGTGGGGGTGGGATGGGGGAATTGAGAATGGGGAAAGGGAGGGCTAGGGTGAGGTGTCGAGGGTGGGGTCGCCGGCGCCGACGCCAACGCCGGGGGTGCTGCTGTTCTGGCCAGTGAAGGGAGGGGGTAGGGTCGCCGGCACCGAAGTGGGGTGGTGGTCGCCAGCCGTCGGCCGGTGGCTGGGGGAGGGGGAGTTGGCAGTGGGTGGGGGAATGGGAGGAGAGAGAAAATTGGGGATACTATGGACGGAAAACCTAACGGTGTTAGGGTTCCGTCCATAGTAAGGGTATCTTGAGCCCAAACACAAACCTCAGGGGTATCTGAGGAATTCCCCAAATGTGGGGGGTATCTTGGGAATTACGCCAAACCTCAGGGGTACCTGAGGAAATATCCCATTATTTAATTAAATAATAATTTAAAAAAAATTAAAAATTTAATACATTGAAAATATGAAAACATTATATACTAACATTTATTTTTATATATTATATAACGGTCTATTATATTCATCTTATTTTTTCTAAAATTTCTTGAAGTGTTCAGAATTTTTTTAGAATTTTTCAAAAATTCTGAAGTAGCCTAGAAATTTTTGTAATTTTTCATAACTCTTCAAAACTTCTCCTAACTTTTTCTTAATCTTTCTAAACTTTTCTAGTTTAATTTCTCTAAAATGAGTCGGATTAAGTCGAATTGTACAAACTCTAAAAAAGTTATTATCAATGTGAGACATGCGAATAGTGCAAAAAGACAAACTATTGCATTCATTTTGAACGGGATTGAGTAATTAAAAAGAATGACCCTGTTTGGTAAATAAAGGATTTGTCATAACTTAAAGGGTTTGACGCATATTAGAGGATTATGCAGATAAATCCTCTAATATTGTGTTTGGTAAGCAAAGGTTTAGAAGGAGAAAATTTATAGTAAACTTGGGTGTATATATCATGGTCATAGTACACCCGAGACTATTTTTAGCTCATTGCTCATTTGAAATTCTGATGCAAATGAGCAAAATTCTACTCATTTTGAATCCCTTCTGCTCATTCGCCCAAATGAGCAAACATTTTCAAATGGGCAAACACTTCTAATAGTTTGAGAAAATGAGCAAACACTTTTGCCTAGATGAGCAAACTTTTTTTCTCATTTTCTCAAATGAATAGAAGTGTTTGCTCATTTTGAAACTGCAATATTGTATCAAATGTGAAAGTAAGTCCACCATTGATGAACTCTGAAACTACAATACTTTTTGTTGCCATTGATGAAGGTCAACTTTCTCAAATCATATTTTACAGCTCATCAATTTGATTGGCCACAACGAGAGAGAAACCATGAGAGGAGAAAGATTTGGAGGTTAGAAACAATGGAGGAGAGAGAAATTTGGAGTTAAATATAAGAAATAATGGAGGTAAGAGATCTAAGATAGTGTTGTTTCTTAAATAATCTTTTGCATTATTGATCATTAATTCCGCCCTTGAAGAATTGTGGAAATAAACTCTAATATTGATTCTCAAATTAAATATGAAATTAATTTCGCCATTGATGAAATTGGAAGCTCCAACATTTGTTTTTGTCATTCATTAGTTTCAATGAAGGTTGCAAATCCGGATGAGCGAGAGAAACAATGTAGGAGAAAATTTTTAAGGTGAGAAACAGTTAGTAAAATTTGGAGGTGGGAAACAATGGAGGAGAGAGAAATTCGGAGGTAAGAGAAATCATGGAGGTCAGAGAAAATTGGAGGTAAGAGAAGTAATGAAGAAGAAGAGGAGGAAAGAAAAGAGAGAAATAAGTGATTAGAAATGAGTAAAATTTTGCCCATTTAGAGGAATTATTACAGAATTGGTCCCGGATGTACCATGCTCATGGTACACCCAAGGTGTACCATGCATGTGCTCGGAGCTACTAAAACCAAAATTCTAATTTTGAAAAGTTAGTGGGATAAAAGTATTTCGTGAGAGGATTGAGCAGTTATTTTGAGGTGAAACATCAATTATTCTAAACAAAATCCGCTATTAGCTTTTACCAAATACTCATTTACAACTAGCTAGTTAAATTATCAATTATCAGCAAATGCAATTAATCATTAATTAACAAAGATTCACTATTTGCCAAATTTTTTATTAGTTAAAATGATAACTGACACTACAAAAATTACAACATTATAGAAACAAATTTTGCCAACAAGTTTTTAAACTGTTGATTAATAGTAACATAAATTATTTTTTCGTTGCCTATCATAAATTCACATTTTTTACTCTACATTTCCAACAAATGAAAGCAACATATTTTGATTGTTGATATTGATATTGGAAACCAGTTGTTTCACTATTTGTTGCTAGATGACATCATATTTTCAATTTGTTGCCATTTAACAACAACCTACGACATTAAATATTTGATTTGTTGATATCAGAAACAAGTAATTTTACTATTTGTTGTTAGATTGCATCATATTTGCGATATGCATGTTGTCATTTAGCAGCAAACTACGGCAACCAATATTTGATTTGTTGAAATTTATTAGGAACAATTAGTTTTACAATTTGTTACTAGATGATGACATCATGTTTCTGATTTGTTGCCATTTTGCAACAAACTACGACATCCAATATTTTATTTGTTGACACTAGAAATAATTACTTTTACTATTTGTTGATAGATGACATCATATTTTCAATTTGTTGTCATTTAGAAACAAATATGAAAAGAGATATTTGAGGTGGCAACAAGATATCTTATTATTTATTGTTGAAATAATATCAGATTGTTTCTAAAATTGTGTCTCTTATTGAAAAAAGATGAGCCAAAGTACCACCATATAAGTTAATGGAGTTTCTCAGTTGCTATTGGTATGGAACATCAGACTTGTAAGTAAACCGATTCTCCTCCTCTTTATTGCTTTACCCAAGCGCATTTCTCATATTATCAAACACATAGCAAAAGAAAATATGATGTTAACATATGTTATATGAATAGTGCATTAGTCAAAGTGTAAGTCTCTAACAATTTTAAATGACTAATTTTTAGCAACAAAATATTAATAATTAGTTGCCATATGTAGCGACAATCATTCATAACACGTTGCTAGAGTTGGCAACAAATGAGCCAAATATAACAACCAACATGACAACAATATTTGAATGGGTGCAAAATAACAACAATATTTGAATGGACGCAAAATGACAACAATTTTTTTTGAATGTAGTAGCTAAAATCATATGGCGACAAGCCTTCTAGTAACAACTATTTTTGTTTCCAAATTGTTGCCAATTGGAGTTGGCTACAAATTTATTATAAATAACAACAATTTTTAACTGTTGCTAGATATCGAGTTATTTTTGTAGTGTGATTGTGTCACTTAGGGTATACCTCAACTATTTTCTAATAATAATATTTGTTCCAGTTTGCACTTATCTTAAGAGTAGAACTTAAGGGCATTTAATAAAGAAATAAGCCTATGCGATTTGCCAAAAAATTAGAGAAGAGGTATAAGTCTACAATAGTCATTATGTGTATAATAGGGACAAAAAGAAGTATTTTTCAACCATCTTGAATATTACCAAAAAATTATGGAACAATTATATCTAGATAGCACAAAAAGAAATTTGAAACCTTTACAAATATATTGCAAGGTGTTCCTATTAAAGGAACCATGCCACATGATACTCTCCAATATAAGTGCCACGTGGCCCTCTTTTCAAGCTTCTAATGCATATGTTTATGATCTCATTTAAAAATATTAACAATGTCTAGATACTAGGAATCGGACACATGACGTTCGAAATGAAATAACCACCAATCCACTACAATTTCAATGTTTAATGTTTCAATTTAAAACATAATAAAGTTTTAGAATTATATGTAACTATAAATACTGAAATACATAGATAAGCTTTTTGACACTACTAGAACTTGGGCCATTAATGACAACCCAATAATAACGGGTCGAAAAACCCATGCAAAAGCCTATTGCGACGGGGCTAACAACCAAATAACGATGGTAACAACCGTCGCAAATGCTTTTTGCGATGAGCTAACGACATGATTTTCTATTAATGACGACCCACTTTTATGACGGGTTCACGATGGGAAATCCCGTCACTATTGACCTTTAGGGACGGGATTTCCCGTCGTTAATGGAACAATTTCTTGTAGTGTGATCTCTAATACTTTTATTAAGGTAGTAACATTCTCTTACCCTAATTTTATTTAAATACCATTGCTATTTTTATCTCCAATTCCTTAGAAGTTTTTTAAAAAAACAACTTATCATGCCACAACGCTATTTTCCAATTCGCACTAGACAGAAAATTACGAGAAGCTAATAAAAATCAATTATGAAATTTATAAATAATAATATATTTGATAATTGTAACTGATGCGACGCATCACCCGGCTTAAAAACTAGTTACTATTATATAACGGGAGTGGTATTCATTGTTGAGCCACTATAAGTTTTGATGATGGCAAACTAAAGTAATAACTAACAAAGTTTATAAGTTTTATGTGTGCAAGGTTCATGAATTAATAATAGTGCTTTATAAAGATAATAAGTGAAGTTCATGAGATGGAACTCTAAGAGAAGAACGAAGTTCTTGAATTGGAACTATGAAACTGTTCCTTTGAATAAAGGAATTGTTCCTATGGAACTATGTTAGTGGAACTGGTATAGGAAACAAGTTGTCTAAACGAGTTCCGGAGGTGGAGTAATGGATAGCATGGAGCAAATGTTCAAGACAAATCAATACACCCTCAACAACAGTTCCTAAGTGATGATTCATGATTACAGTTCCTGATGAACAATTCCTCAAGGAACTGTCTGTTGTTCCTGAGTTGGGACGCATTATTGTTCAACAGTTCCTCAAGGAACTGTCTGCTGTTCCTGAGCTGGGACGCAGGGATCTTCAGAGTTGAAGATTTAAAGTGAAGACATAAAGACTAAGTTCAAGAGTCTGTACTTAGGATCTATGTAAGTATTTTATATTGCTTAGTTTTAGGGAACTAGATGGAACTTATTAAATGCAACAAGTGGTTTTCAAAAATATTTAACTGAGAGTTTTTAGGAAATATTGTAAATAAATAAAACAGTTTTTATTTTCTAAATAAAAACCTTTTTTTAATTACTGAGAAAGTAAAAATAAATTTCCTAAGTTAACTCCTTGTTTTTCTCAACTGCTAAACCACTTACTGTTAGTGGGTTTGAAAATATCTTTGCTCGTTCCTCAAGTAGTGTGAACGTGGAAAAATAATTCTACGTGGGGTTACTGCTTCACACTTAGTGGAGGAATAAGTGGAACTAAACAAGGAAGACTTCTTTATAAAAGGAGAAGTCTTTCTCATTACAAACCACCAACTGAAAACATATTTCTATTGCTAAATCTTAAGTGTTTTCTAAAAGGTCAGTTGCATTATTTAGTGAGTTCCTAAGTTCCTTAATATCTAAGTTTAATATATATACTAGTGTGATTTACAAATTGAGTTGTAATTTGGGGTTCAAGGGTTGAGTGACTCTTGTAAAGACTTAGAGCTAAGTCAGTGAGTGTAGGCTTCGGAGTAGAAGTAATAGAGAGAAGAGTTCCAGTAATCAAAGGGGATTATTGTGGGAACTTGAGTTCGAAAGGAACTCAAGTTGTAGAGAGTGATTGTAATAGAGTTATTGCAATAATATAGTTTTTGAGGTTTTCCCTTCTTGATAAGGTTCAAGAAGTTTCCTCAATTTTATATATCTCTACCTCTCGTATCACTGTTTCTTTAAAGCTTTAATTCCGCGAGAAACTTTGCAAAAAGTTCCAAAGTACAATTCACCCCCCCTCTTGTACGTGTTCTATTGAAGTATCAATTGGTATCAGAGCCAGAGCTCACGTAATATAGGAAACCCTGTTGAGTAAAGTTCTTGAAAAATATGAGCACTCAAGAGAAACTCCAGGAAGGTTACTCCACGCTGAGGTCACCAATGTTCAACGGTAAATTCTATACGTATTGGAAAAATCGTATGGGAATTTTTTTATCAAGGCTGAGAACTACCAAGTTTGGAGAGTCGTCGAATTAGGTGACTTTGAGGTAACAACAACCAATGCCGAAAACAAGGTAGTTCCTAAACCAATGACTGAATTTTCAAAAGAAGATTTTGAAAAATATGAAATTAATGCTATGGCTGTCAAAATATTGCATTGTGGTCTTGGACCTCATGAACATAATAGAGTTATGGGGTGCAGGAGTGCTAAGCAAATTTGGGATCTCCTTCAAATCACTCATGAAGGAACTAATGAGGTTAAGCGTTCCAAAATCGATCTTTTAATGTCTAAATATGAACGTTTTGAAATGCAACCAAAAGAAACAATTCAAGATATGTTTACACGATTTACTAACATCACTAATGAATTAGTTTCTCTTGGAAGAATTATTCCCACTGATGAACAGGTTAGAAAAATCCTTAGGAGTATGCCTCAAGATGAACGTTGGAGAACAAAGGTCACTGCCTTGTTTGAAACTAAGGACTTTACCAAGTTCAGTATTGAACAATTGGCAGGATCTTTGATGACCCACGAATTGCATCTAGGAACTGCTGTGCCTGAGAGTTCCAGGAACCAAGGATTAGCTCTTAAGGCAGAGGAACTCGAAGAGTCAGAACCTGATGAAGAAGAAGCTGTCATGCTGGTCAGAAGGATGAAAAGGTTGTACAGGAACTACAGACCTGGAAACCATGAAGGAAGGAACTCGGCTAGAAAACCAGCTAGTTCCAAAACTAAAAATGGTTGTTTCAAATGCGGAGAAACTGATCATCATATAAGAAACTGTCCTCTTTGGGAAAATGAGAAAGGAAAAGGCAAAGGCAAGGAACTATCCAAAGATAGATACAACAAGTCAACTTTTGCCAAACCTAACTTCAAGAAAGCCATGATAGACGCGTGGGGAGAAACAGATTCTGAAGACGAAGAGGAACAACCTTATGAAGAGACTATCAACCTCTGTCTCTTGGCAAAATTAAATGAAACTGATAAAGTTCCATCTAATGAGGTAAATTCCACTACTCTTCAATCTCTATCGAAAGCCAATTTAACTGAATTATCGTTGAAAACACTAGATGATTATAAAGGACTTGGAACATTAAAAAGCCAAAGTGATAAGACTGAGGAACTTTGGGACAAAGGAACTGCTCAGTTATATCTAATGACCAAATTTGACTTTAAGTCTAAAACTGAATTATGTATTCATAAGTCTAATGTGTTTTCAAATAAAGGAACTCATGAAAATGTGGGTTCCTAATTTTAATAATTAGACGTTATGATTGCCTTAGTGAGGGGGAACAATATATGGCACCTGTTGTTCCTTGCTTTTATCTAGTGAAGTATTTAAATATCTCTCACTAAAAAGGCATAAAAATTGTAGAGATGATTTTGTTAAGTAAGTTATGATGTCTTGTTTTTCTCTGAATGGCAAATTCATCTAGCGTGTATATGTAGAGTTTTTGTGATATGTCTTCCATATGAATGTGTGTCACCACAATTGTTTCTATGTTTTATGCATAGTCATGAGTTAAATTTAAAAGATGACTCACTGATTTCTTTGTAATATTACCCTTACTGTCCATATTGCTAATTGTTAGTCAAAATGAAGAGGAAGTAAAAAGTGTAGTTTCTTTCATCCAAGGAACTCATTTGTTATACATTCCATCCACACCAAGTGCATTACATATGAATGTCCAATTATGTGTATAAGCGAGCAATATCATTCTCCAAATTATCAAACCTCTTATTCCATCATTTATTTTTAAAAATCTCAAAAAATCCTCCAAACCTTTCATATCACATTTACATAGCTTTTTCTTTCTAAATCAGTTCACCATATATTCAAATCTTTCAATTTGTGTTCCTCCACTATAACTTTAAATATTGATGATGATGCAACATTTGAGGGGGAACTAAGGAAAGAAAAAGAAAAGTTTGAGGGAGAATAAGTTGATATGGAGATGAAAAAGGAGAGATTAAGGGAGACAAAGAAGAAATAAAAATATGAGAGCAAACAGGAGAATAAAAGGAGAGATGTGTGAGAGAGAGAGAGATAGAGAAGAGATTCAACATTCCATACGTTATTCAAGTTCCTACTTCTACAAAGCTGTCATAAAATTTATGGGTTCTAGTAGTCCCATGTATGTTCCTTTAGTATCAAATCTAAAGTAAACAAAAGGAATTAATTAGTTCCTTACCTTAAAGCAAGGAACAGACAGCGGAATCTATTCAAAATATTGAAAAAGAAGTAAGGAACTGCATGTTATTTGAAAGGAACTGATGTGTGTTTTCAAAGGCAGATCACAAAGTAAACTGCAAGTTTAGGAAAGGTAATGGTGGAGGAACAAGTGACCAATTCATATATTTTTTTTTCTTCTTTCACTTAGCATATTCCAACCATTTCTTCATAAAATGAGTCTTTGATCTTCTATTTGAATTTTATTGGACATTCTATTTGTTTTCTACCTTATGGATTGCACTTTGGTAAAGTGGTGGTTTATGTTTAGTATGCTTTAGCTTCTTTGACTAATTGATTAACATGTGCATGAGGATGGCTAATATTACTAGATTGATGTTTGAGCAAATTGAAAAATTTAAACTCATGTTTGACCATTAATTATATATTTATGGTGGTGTAGTGTCACTATAAGTTTGGAAGATTGATCACAAATTCTTGAGAAACAATACGATTTTTGATGATGTCAAAAGGGGGAAGATAATGGCAAAGTAGCTTATTTATTGTTCTTATTCTGGTTCATTCTCTACTTAACATGATCTTGCATTGTTATATTATATTTTATTTGTGTTAGTTTTTATATTACTTTGCCTTGGTTTGTCATCACCAAAAAGGGGGAAATTGTTGAGCCACTATAAGTTTTGATGATGACAAACTAAAGTAATAACTAACAAAGTTTATAAGTTTTATGTGTGCAAGGTTCATGAATTAATAATAGTGCTTTATAAAGATAATAAGTGAAGTTCATGAGATGGAACTCTAAGAGAAGAACGAAGTTCTTGAATTGGAACTATGAAACTGTTCCTTTGAATAAAGGAACTGTTCCTATGGAACTATGTTAGTGGAACAGGTATAGGAAACAAGTTGTCTAAACGAGTTCCGGAGGTGGAGTAATGGATAGCATGGAGCAAATGTTCAAGACAAATCAATACACCCTCAACAACAGTTCCTAAGTGATGATTCATGATTACAGTTCCTCAAGGAACTGTCTGCTGTTCCTGAGTTGGGACGCATTATTGTTCAACAGTTCCTCAAGGAACTGTCTGCTGTTCCTGAGCTGGAACGCAGGGATCTTCAGAGTTGAAGATTTAAAGTGAAGACATAAAGACTAAGTTCAAGAGTCTGTACTTAGGATTTATGTAAGTATTTTATATTGCTTAGTTTTATGGAACTAGATGGAACTTATTAAATGCAACAAGTGGTTTTGAAAAATATTTAACTGAGAGTTTTTAGGAAATATTGTAAATAAATAAAACAGTTTTAATTTTCTAAATAAAAATCTTTTTTAATTACTGAGAAAGTAAAAATAAATTTCCAAAGTTAACTCCTTGTTTTTCTCAACTGCTAAACCACTTACTGTTAGTGGGTTTGAAAATATCTTTGCTTGTTCCTCAAGTAGTGTGAACGTGGGAAAATAATTCTACGTGGGGTTACTGCTTCACACTTAGTGGAGGAATAAGTGGAACAAGGAAGACTTCACTATAAAAGGAGAAGTGAAAAATATTTAACTGAGAGTTTTTAGGAAATATTGTAAATAAATAAAACAGTTTTTATTTTCTAAATAAAAATCTTTTTTAATTACTGAGAAAGTAAAAATAAATTTCCTAAGTTAACTCCTTGTTTTTCTCAACTGCTAAACCACTTACTGTTAGTGGGTTTGAAAATATATTTGCTTGTTCCTCAAGTAGTGTGAACGTGGGAAAATAATTCTTTGCTTGTTCCTTGGAGGAATAAGTGGAACAAGGAAGACTTCACTATAAAAGGAGAAGTGAAAAATATTTAACCGAGAGTTTTTAGGAAATATTGTAAATAAATAAAACAGCTTTTTATTTTCTAAATAAAAATCTTTTTTAATTACCGAGAAAGTAAAAATAAATTTCCTAAGTTAACTCCTTGTTTTTCTCAACCCCTAAACCACTTACCGTTAGTGGGTTTGAAAATATATTTGCTTGTTCCTCAAGTGTGAAGGGAAAATAATTTTATGGAACTTAGTGGGAATAAGTGGAACTAAACAAGGAAGACTTCACTATAAAAGGAGAAGTCTTTCTCATTACAAACCACCAACTGAAAACATATTTCTATTGCTAAATCTTAAGTGTTTTCTAAAAGGTCAGTTGCATTATTAAGTGAGTTCCTAAGTTCATTAATATCTAAGTTTAATATATATACTAGTGTGATTTACAAATTGAGTTGTAATTTGGGGTTCAAGGGTTGAGTGACTCTTGTAAAGACTTAGAGCTAAATCAGTGAGTGTAGGCTTCGGAGTAGAAGCAATAGAGTGAAGAGTTCCAGTAATCAAAGGGGATTATTGTGGGAACTTGAGTTCGAAAGGAACTCAAGTTGTAATAGAGATTGCAATAATATAGTTTTTGAGGTTTTCCCTTCTTGATAAGGTTCAAGAAGTTTCCTCAAATTTATATATCTCTACCTCTCGTATCACTGTTTCTTTAAAACTTTAATTCCGCGAGAAACTTTACAAAAAGTTCCAAAGTACAATTCACCCCCCCTCTTGTACGTGTTCCATTGAAGTATCATTCATTGTCTAATTTGTGCCACATTACTACGGTAACCTTAAGCGTTAAGAATAAATTAAGCAAGTTATAGGAGACAAGAAACAACAAGTGAAGGAAGAAAACCAAGAAAATGACATGATGCATAAGATGGGTGTTGGGTACCTTAAATTCTGGGTTCTTGACATAATTGTCCAAAAAAACTCCAGAACTCCTCAATTTTGGGGAGCCTGTATGTGAAAATGGCAAAACGTTATTGGTGAAGTCAATCTTTGAAAAAATGGGTTTGATTGGTCTATCGTTATCAACTTTGCTTACGGCTTATATTCTGGATTATGAGTGGTTTGCCAATAAAGCTACATTGTTTGCAAGTGTGTATCACTTTTATTCCAGATATAGTGGATGTATATCTTAGTACTTATCTTGTTCTCCTCCTTGTAGTATGAATCCTCAACTTAAGCAAAGGCCCTTGGCAACTTGGTCAATTTGCCTATTTCTAGTACTTGGACAATTTGGTTTTTACTTTTGCTAATCCATAAAATCTAATCTCTTCAATTTAATATGATTGTTTTTAGCTAAAGAAGACATTGACATGCATCCTCAATTTTTATTTTGGATAAGATATGTATCCTCAATTTAAAGTCTTTCATTACTTTAAATGCTATTATCTTCTTTTTAAGATTATGAATTATTGCGTTGGTTTTTTCAACTTGCATTTTTGTTTTCATCATAATACTTTACATTTTCATGTATGGATAATAAGGAGTGTTTTACTTTTTTAGTTTTATAGTGAAACTGTTTTCGAAATATCTAGCTCCTCTTCCTTTCGAGCCATACTAAGATTTAGACTTGGTGAATTGAGACAATTTGTAAATAAAAGATATTAAAGCAACATTAATTTTTTCAAATACCAGCGACATATTATAGGTCAATTCAAGGTGCATCACATCTTTCACACGAAATTTTTTGGAACACCAATAGGCTTTAAAACCGTCAATGTATTAATTTTTTTACTGGTCCTAGTTTTTCTTTCCTTATTAAAAAAGAAAAAAATAATTATTTGAATTTTACTAAAATTATAAGTGCAATCATAATGATAACTATAATTTCTTTGTATTAATGTTATTTGGTCCTAATAATATTAATCATGTTATATTTACGATTCTTTCACCATATACCCCTGAACAAATTTTTTTATTCACCAAATACCCCTACTTTTTTCAGAATTCACCATATACCCATGAGTTTCTAAAAAATTACAAAAAATAACCTTTTGGCTAACAGACGTTAGATCTCCGTTAGTGGATAATCTAATTAAACCATCTAACCCTAACCCTAACCCTAACCCCTAATCTAATAACTTAACCTTAACCACCCAACCACCACCTTTCCCCCACCCCACCACTGCAGCCCTACCCCTTAATCCCCTACCTCCGCAAGCCCACGCTGAGCCCCCTCCCCGTGACCCCTCCACCCTTCTCCGGGTACAAATAGATCTTCCTATCAAACCGATTATTTGAACCACTCCGAACCCGTTCCGACTTACCAAACCCGAAATCGACGTCGTAAACCTTAAACCGCGGGGCGGCGCAATGGCCACGAAGTTCATTCTTGCGTCCTTGTATTGGAAAATGATGGGCTTATCCTCCAAATCTTTGTTTCGCTTCTCTGGGTACAAAATGATGGGCTTATCCTCCCAATCTTTGTTTCCGCAGTTTATTCCGGGAGGGGGGGCTGCGGGGATGCGCTGGGAGGGGGAGGGGAGTTGTGGGGCTGCGGTGGGCCTGCGGGGGTGGAAAGGGATAGGGTTGCAGGGGTGGGGTGGGAGGAAGGGTGGCTGGTGGGGTTGGGGTGGGGGTTAGGTGGTGGTGGTTGAATGTTGGTGGGTTAGGGAGAGAGAATTAGGGTTAATTGGGATTTTTAGGGTTAATTAGGTTTAATTAGGGGTACTTAGGGTTTTTTAGGGTTAATTAGGGTTAATGACTAATGGAATTAACCGTCGTTAGTCATTAAGGGCATTCTAATGTATTCTCAAGAAACTCAGAGGTATATGGTGAATTCTGAAAAAAGTAGGGGTATCTGGTGAATAGAAAATTTGTATATGGTGAAAAAACCGTTATATTTATGATCTTCACTTTCTAAAAAAATTTGTTGAAAACTACCTTATAAAATACACTTTTTGCTAGAAACTAACTAATAAAAAAATATTGAGGCACAAAACTATCTTAAATTTTTTTGTGACAAAAAGGTACCATTGGTCTGATTCCTATGGTCAACTTTGTTTTTGGCGTTGACCTGCACGTGTCTTGCACTTTGATTTTTATTTTACCTCTTTTTGCTCCTTTTCCCTCTTTTATGGCATGATTGTTCCCCTCTCCTAATATTCAACCCTTCTTCTTTTTTTATGGGCCGAGCGTAAAATTGTAAATTGTTGGTGTGATTCAATCCCAGATTTTACCGCCCAAGATAAAAATTGAGCAGAAAATTGTCATTTTTTTTGTATACCAAGAAGAAATATCATCTTTTTCGATGCTATATGGATGATTTGAAGAAGGGGATGGGGAGAGAAATGGAACAGGAGAGAGGTAAAAGGAACAAAAAGGTGAAAAATAAAATTAAAAGTCAACGCCAGAAAATAAAGTCAACCACTGGAATACGGTCATTGGTACTTTTTTGCCACAAAAGAAAATTAAAAAGTAGTTTTGTACCTCATATTATTTTATTAGGTAGTTTATCACAAGAAGTGTACTTTATGATATATTGTCTCTCGCAAATTTTTATTTTCTTAAATATTGACATGAAACTTATTGTGTACTTGTATTAGCACTTTATCAACTTGATCTACCTACCAAAAGGAATAACGTAAAAATCATGGTTTGTTCTACTTGTTAATCATCTATAATTTGATAGCTAGTCTTCTAATACAAAGGATAAAAGTACAACAGATGATAGTACCATATTACGGAAAGGAGAAATTTGAAGCACTTTAAACCGAAAATTTAGAAGAAACAATATTAATTGCAAATGAAATTTAATTAGATCAACATCAAAAGAGAGAAAGCTCACAATAATACAAAGATCAAATTTAGAGCTCGCAACAATACAAAGATCAAATTTAGAGCTCGCAACAATACAAAGATCAGATTTAGTGCTCAAAACAACACTTAAAGAGGCCAGCGCTCGTGATCAATATTACTTTTTTGATCTTGAAACTAGCTAGGTTTAGTTATAAAGATCATTTTAATTCTGAACTTGAGCTAAAACACACTTACTATTACATCTCCACTGTGCCATATTATTAATCTATTGAATTTTTGTTTTCAAATATCGCTATATAATATGAGAAAGTTTAATTTGCTAAAATTTTAGAATTAGTTAAGATAATTCTTTGGTAAAAATCACCGCATAAGTTACTAAATACAATAAGTAGAAGCCAACATTTTTAAACGTCATTTAAAAAAAATATGGTAAGGACTAATCTCCACGGGACCGATAACTTCCTACAAGTCAACTCAATTTAGCTTTGTAGGTCAGATCTCTTAAGAGAGGAGATGAGTGTAAAATGGAGTCCCCACTCTGAAAGTGTCTCCAAACGAAGTCTGATTGCATGATACAAAGTAAAAAAAATCACTTACCACTAAATCTTATACTTCTTAATTAGTAAATACTTTTGGATGATGATCTCATCAGCTCCAAAAAGAGTACAACATTTGAGTTTTCACGTCTGTCTGCACAACTTTTGATCCCAAATATCTTTAATTACATATTAATAAATATTATCAAAAAAATTGTATTTTGAAATTACACGTTGGCGTGAAGATTTAACAAAGATCTCAAAATGACATGTTTTATTTATATAGTTGTTAAATTCATGGTTAAAGTTTGTGAAGTTTGACTCCGAAAATGCAAATGTTGCATTCTTTTTGGAGGAGAGAGGAAAGAAGTAATATATAATGGCCGACATGGCACATCACACATGTATAAGTGTACTACTTCTGTCAATTGTCAAGTACTAGCTAATTTGCAATACTCGTAACATTTAGGGAAGAGAAAAATATGGATAATAAACAATGTGAACAAAGAATCAGAAGACGATAAAATCCCAAAAAAAAAAAAAGGAAAGAAGGGAGAAAAGCTTAAGACTAATGAAGGCAAAGCAAGTAGGATATGAAGAAACTTCGTAAGTTTAGTCAAACATCGTATAACATTAACAGCAAAGCAAATTAAAGCTGATGATCATGAGATCACAAACATAAAAGTTTAATAAATAAAATAAACAGAACATCATAAAATTAAATAAAAGTACCGCCTTTTTTCCTTCATAAGCTAGGCTGTAAACTTTTGCTTTTTAGTATGATGAATATCCAAACTTAATCCTGACTGATTCCCTCAAATCCCACCATACATTTAACTTTATCTCTATTATAATAAAGTATTATATGTATATAATATAGTCTTTCATTAATTTTCATCGTATTATCTTACCTTCCTTCGCCCACCATTCTATAGTATTTTACTATTTTTTGTTTTTTTTCTAAGTTAAATGTCGGCCAACCAACTTAGTTTAAGTTAAAAAATGTGCATGAATTATGGAAGTGGTTAAGCTGCTTCATACTAGTTTTAGTCCTAAACGTAAAGTCAACTAGTTAAGTAACAAATTAGAAAACCTCTCTTTTTAGCATCCAAATGGCATATAATTATTGGGTGTTATTTAAATCTATTTGTGGGACTGCATTCTTAGCATGTGAAATCATTTTCAAGAGGTACCAATTTTTACATTGAAGATTTTGTTAGAGACGTTGATCTTTTTAGCGGGCACCTATCACATGTAATAATGGCTCAACTTTTTTTTGGGTGGTTTTGGATATCCGGACCATAAACTAAATTAATATCGATATTATTGAATTAAATCTTTATTTATGATCCTTGAAAGATATTTTTATTATGGTTGTAGATATACGACTTATCAATAGAAGCGTTATCAGTTAGTTCATTAATTAACCTCTATTTATAGTTTTTGACAAAAGATACACCATACTCCATTCGTTTAACTTTTATTATTGCTACGTCCTACATATAGGGGTGACACAAAAATTAAGGAAAGGAGAAAAGAGAAAGGGCACCACACAAACCCATGTGTTATGATAGAGAAATTGGTATTTTAAGCAGAGATAAAGCTACCTTTAGAGTCTGGAGTCATTTATATTTTATACCCACTTAAATTTTAATCTTTGGTAATTTTCTTTTACAAAATCAATGCATTTGTGGAGAATTTTAACCATTTGCACCCACTAAAATGAATAAAATTGTCTTTTGCACCTCTAATATATTAAGCAGGATTTGACACTGATTTTAAGGGGAAAAGGCCGGGGAAGGGGAACCACATAAACATCCAAAATAGGATATGTAGTAGTTAATATGAAATTTTCAAATATAATGTAAAAGGAAAACGTAGCAATAATGAAATAACAGAGTAAGTATTGCGTTAGAGACTTAGAGCCTGTTTTGTTCACCTTATTTTGAGTCCTTATCTCAAAAATAAGTTCAAATAAGGTCTAACAAAGACTAATAAGGTCTAATACGTTCATATAAGTTCGAGACTAGTCCACTTCGACAAAAATAAGGTATGACGCTCTCAAAAGTTAATAAGTTCGAGATAAGGTTTAATAAGGACTAATGTTGAATTATGCATTGAATTATACGCGCTAGGATTAACCAAGCACAAGAGTACTATGTAAAACGTCTAATTAACTCCTGCCTAATAATTACGTAATATATTATCTCCTAAAACCTAATAAAACCGATTCTCCCCTCGTGTAGGCATAGCTAATACATTGTTAGCTAGTGAACCACATTAAAACTCTGTGTTGTTCTAATTCTTTATTCGTTAATTATATCTGCCAATCTGTCATAACAACTAATAAGTTCATATATGTCCAGTTAAGTTCAGATAACCAAAAATAAATTGAATAGAACATGTCCTTATAATATGAGTAACAACAAACACTTTATTAGCAAATACTACATCCGTTTCTTGTTGTTCTTCTTATTTTGGATGTGTGCATTTGCTATACACTTCATGATGACCTTATATATCTTTCATTGCATATTAGTGAAAATTATGACAATTGAACATTAGTAAAATATTCATTGAGACGAATCAACCAAGACCCTCCGTGACTATATTTTTCCTTATATATTAAGAAGAATTTAGAAGATTTTTTATAATTGTGAATAGTGTCAAGATTTCAAATAAAAGGAACAAAAAGAATGGAGGGAGTATGAGAGATGAAATGGGATAGACTCGATACAAATAACTTTCCTAAACGTCCTATCTCTCTTTGATTTGCTAACAAATCATTAAAAGTTCCACATGTCACTTAACAAAATGTATCAATTTAAAGTTCATTTTAGTGAAACTTTAATTGATTGTAATATACATTATGTCCAATTGACAACACAATATAATTGCTGGTTCTAGATTGAGTATAGACTAAAAGAATGATGATACTTCTTATATCTCTTTAATTGTTGAATTCATCTTATTATGGTACCATTTTTTTAAATAGGTAAAAATAAATCATTTGGGCTTTTCCTGCACAGGGCCCCCATCCAAAAGCCCATTACGACCATATCCCTAATAAAGTAAACGCTTGTGGTAGGAATTAAACCCTAGACTTCATTAAGGAAGATGAGAAAGCTCACTACTTGAGCTAACCCCAAATCCTTCTTATCATATCTTATCCTGGTATCATATACACTACTTTTAACCTTCAATACTTATTCTGCAATAAAAATAACAAAAAATTGTCTTAGATTGTCTAATAAGGACTCAATCTTCTTTTTACCAATATTTACTTTAATTTATTTGAAGGTCTTTATACCAAGGCTCCTTTCCTTTAGACTAGGAGAAACTGAACTAAACTGCGAGAAAATAAGCTGAACTGAACATAGCAAACATTTGAATTCTAAATTCGAATTGGATTTAGATTTGTATACCCTTTTTTATTCTTTTCAGTCATTCATTGAATGATAAATCACTACAAGTGATGGGGATACACGATTTAAATAACAGAAAATCCAATATTTCAAGATTGTATCTAGAATGATTTGGAAAAGTGGAAACAAGACCAAATACAATTTGAAATTGGGATTTCGGTCGAGAGAACCACAACAATCAAAACTATAGAAAGCAAGAAAACGGTTGCGCTAACGCCATAGGTTTTCATGCTAGCTCTGGAGAAAGTTGAACATAAGAGAATGTCTAAGCGGGCGAAAATAAGTCAAAAGAAACGAGCGCCAAATATCAAACTCGAAAATTAGCCGAGGCTCAACTTTGAAAAAAAAAAAACGACGTCGTACAGAAATATGCAATTTTTTTTTTTAGGTAAGATGAAGAGGGCTTACGCTGGGGGGATAAGGGAAATCATCGAACAAATTGAGTCATGGGTTTGATCACTAAACGCCGGGGGGATATGAGGTGGAAAGCGTCTTGGCTTTTTTCCACCAACACCACCCCACACAAATATGCAAATTATGTTGTTTTAACGGTTAACCAAACAGTTATAGTAGTATATAGCCTATAGAGCTCTCTATTATTTTTGCCGCCCCGCGACGCCAGACCAGATTCTGTATTTCTGTTATACGCGCAATCTCTCTCTTTCGACACACTTGACCTTCAAGATTCTCTCTCCTCCCTTCTATCTCTCTCTCCACTCATTACTCCAATGCACGTTCTCCTCTCTCTCTCAATCTCAATCTATTCCTCCTCCTTATTCATTTCCCTTTTTTTTCTCACCCAAAATTTTTAAAAAACCAACTATCTTTTCCTATCTCACAGCCTACTTTCCTCTCCTTTCCACCAATCAATCCCTCCCACGTGTCAATCCTCAACCAATCTCCTCCCTCCTTCTCTCTCCCCTAAATAACCGCCCTGTCTTCCTCGAAAACCCCACCTTCCATAAAAAAAATTCAAAATTACACGTAATTAAATCCCATCTCTCCCTCTTATACTTATTATTTTCTCCCCTCATTCATCAAACATTCAAAACCACCACCAACATCTTCTTATCCCTCTCAAAAAACACTCTCTCTCCTAAAAAAACCTCGAATTTCGTGCAAAAAATGGGGATGGACTACTACGCAATACTGAAAGTCTCTTCAACAGTAAACGAAGAAGAGCTAAGAAGAGCATACAAGAAACTAGCCATGAGGTGGCACCCTGACAAACACCCAAGTGGCACCAAGGGATTCGCCGAGGATAAGTTCAAACAGATCTGTGAAGCGTACGATGTTCTCAGTGACTCTCAGAAACGTCAGATCTACGATCTGTACGGAGAAGACGGATTAAAGTACAACGTATCCTCCCCTTCCGCCGCCGCAAACGCCGCCGCAAATGGCGGCGCCGCCACTAAAGGGGGTAGTTTTAAGTTTAATAAGTCTAGAGTACCTGATGATATCTTTGACGGGTTTTTTGATGATGTTGGGAGTGATAAAAGTCGGTCTCCTCCGAAATCGGATAGTTTTAATTATAGAAATGTGGAGAAGATTAATGATCAAAATAAGAGTAGTGATTTTAGTAAGAGTAAGAGTGTGAATGAGAAGAATCGTAAGTCGGAGAAAAAAGCGGCTCCGATGGAGAATAAGTTGGCGTGTAGTTTGGAGGAGTTGTTTAAGGGTTCTAAGCGCAAGTTGAAGATTGAGCGGATTGTGTCCGATGATTCTGGGTAAGTTCGTCTTTTTCTTGTTTGATTTTTATTTTGGAACAATTCATTCTAATAATGGAAGTGGCTGGTACGCTGAATTTAATCCCACTTATTGATTGTTTTAATAATCCCAACTTTTGAAGGTAGTTTATGAAAATTATGGAACTTTTTGCCCTCACCAATTCGATTTGGGTTTATTATATGCAAGAAAAATAAGAGTTCGAATTATATTGAAAAACTTTCCCTCAAAGTTGGGATCATTTTAAAATAATAAGGTAGGATTAGTTTTAATGAATAGGCTAAATGTTGAATTATTAGAATTAATATTTTCTTTAATTTTTTGGAAATTGTAAAGTTTTGAGTTTATTTTGGGTAAGGGCCAAGGGGTAATGACTAATGATGGTGATATATTGATGCTTTGCTTTATGTGAAAATTTTATTTAGGGTTATCTATATTTGGTAATTTTTGTTTGATTTCCAAATTTTGATTGTGAAAACTGAAATCGTGGGGTTTTAAAATTGATTTTTTTTTAATAAAAAAGAATATGATTTTACTTTTTTAAGGTTCTAGGTAGAAAGGGTTGGTTTGTTGATTGGGAGAAATATAAGTATTTTGTTGTAAATGTAAAATAAGTAATTAAGTTATAGAGTTGGTGGACAATTTAAAATTGAGTCAGAATTTGGACAAGAGGCCATGTGAAATGGACCGGCTGTAAATTGATAAATATTAAGTACATGATGAAAGCGGATCACATGATTGGATTGTATTGGTCTATTTATTTTCTAAATTTATGTTACTACTGTTGTTAGTGTATTATTATGGTAATAAGAACAAAAAAAATCATATAAGTGTAACTAAATATATACACGCAATAACAATTATATGATTAGATTCTACATAAATGGAATTATTATAGATAAAATAAAATCTTTGAGATACTTAATTTGTCTAAAGTTTTAGGAAGTAAATAAAATTCTATCTAAGTTTTACTATTTACCTATTATAGTCATTTTCATATAGGTGTTATTCAAAATGTTGTAAAATAATTGACGAAAATTTTATACGTTATCTTTTTAGCTGCAACATTTTTGCCAACATACAATTTTGGCAGTAAATATTTATAAATCTACTATTAGTTAAAATTATAAAAAAAAAGTCATTATTTTCAAAATCTACATTGAGATTAATTAAAAATCTTGAATACTAGGATTTTTCTCATATAAAGTATTAGATAATTACATATGTCAAGGTTAATATATATATATATATATATATATATATATATATATATATATATATATATATATATATATATATATATATATATATATATATATATATATATATTTAGGGTAAGATGAAGGGGACTCACTTGAGGGGATAAGAAGAAATCCTCAAATGAGCCCCATGAGGTTTGATCCCTAGACCTCAGAGATATGAGGTAGGAAACGATGCCACTACTCCACCACCTCAACCTCTGTCAAGGTTAGTATATGAACAGTGGCAAAAATCAAAATGTTAAACTAAAAAGACAGAGGAAGTATGTATTGAATGAGTGACACTTTTATACGGAATTTGGCAAGTGGATGTATTTTTTGAAAAGTGGGGGGTATATGGTTAATTTGGAAACTTGTGAGGGTATATGGTGCAAAAAAAATTTGTCAGGGGGTATATGGTGAAAAAATCGAAATAACTAATTTCAATAAGGTGGATAATTTTCTAATAAAATACTAGTTTCAATTAAACAATAATCAAAATGGATAGGAGTATTATTTTGGATATGAGGGTATTAAAGTTGCTAAGTTCATAGGTGACCCAATGAAGTCTTTGTCGGTCCCTCACCTATTATTTGGTCCCCTTTTGGGTTTTGGTACAAAGTGATTTTAACTTTGAATTGAGCAAGGGATCACAATATGAGAAGAAATTGATGCCAATTATTACTCTGATAATGTTAAATAAAAAGTAAAGATCAACAATCAAAATGGTATTTTTTCACCCAATTAAAGGAAATAATAAGTGGAAGGAGGACCAAGAAGAGAAAGAGTAAATTTTGAGCAAGGGCGAAGTGGAGGAAGCAAATAATGATGTAATATCTTATTTTGACTAGGTTACCACAGCTTTTTTTTCTGCAAGAGTAGATGTGATTCTCACATTTATGGTTATATTTTCAGTTGACTAGTCATTGATGATTGCTGTACTTGGTAGATACAAAGTGGGTTACTACTACTCTCTCGTAGTTGGTCAACTGTCTGTATTACTTTAGTTTTGTGAATGCAAGAAAGTAAACCTTCATTCATCCGATTAACTAACTTTCACCTAGAAAATTAAGAATTATGATGCTGTTAAAATTTGTAAATTAACTTTTGAAGTTGGGTTAGAGAATAATTAATTATTAAGAAAAAGACTCAATGATAAACTCTTTGGTAGCGAATAAGAAAGCAGAACAGTAATTTGGTAATTGTGCCTCTTTTCTTTCTCTTGTTAGCTACACATGAGTTTGCTATTTTTAACCATTCTAAAATATAAACCCTCTGGTCCAAAACAAATAGTAAAGGCTTCAAATTATGAAATGAGCCATTTGCTTAGATATGAGCATATGACTACAAGAAAAAAGTGAACTGGGATATTGAAAATCAAGTAGTAGTAAGAAAAAGTACGTGTTAGAATTGTGAGGGAAAATTGGGTCGATACGACGAGAAAAAATAAAAATTGTACGAGTGAGTGGGGCTCAATCTCACATGGGTTCACCGTTCATCTGCTCTGGTATAGTGTAATTGTGTAATATAGTAAGAAAGCAGATAGGTGTTCTTATAATTACAGTTCATTAATCATATATTTACTGCTTAATTAATCAGCCTTATAAGTTATAATACGCTCAAACAGGTTAATAAACCCGAAATCAGACATTTGAGAGCCATGAAATCTGAGTTATTTTTCTTATGTACAAGCCTTATATGCACGTTATGTTGCGAAGTCGAAAAATGAGTGATAACTGACCCTCAATTTGTTAGATCGGTTCTCCCCTTTTCTATTTTTATTTTTAAACTAATAGAGTGGTAAGTGTTGTAATTTTTTCTAGTTAGCGGTATATTGGTCAAAAAGGGTGGATACCAAAGTCGTCAAGAGTTATCATATATAATAGAGATGGGACTGTAGAGTGTAACGAAACTCCAGGTATATGAACATGGCCAAAAATCTATTTGAATGGACTGTTTTGTTGGTTTGCTCCAGAGAGATTATGATACCTTTTCTGACTTGTATTTGCAACCATGTAATGTAAGACTCTGAGAGTTGAGACTCGTCATTTCGTTGTTTGGCATTATGTGCCATAGGGCTCTATCTTTTCGGCACTAGAGTTAGTCGCGATGTCTTTTTCGTGGTCCTTCATGTGTTTGAGTTTTGTAGGCAATATCTATCTTGTTATTCAGCCAATCTTTGGTTAGACCTTACTCACACCGACTAAATTTTATGTGATTTGCTATCTATGAAGTACTGTTGTACGATATTGCTTTTCATTTTAAAGGTTATAACTTTATTGTTACCCTTCTTTGATTAACTAATAATGGTCCATAGAAGACATTGCGTTTAATAATGATTATTTGTCTCTAATTGACTCTTGAACCATTTTTGCAGCATGCCAATGACTGTTGAAGAGGTACTAGCAATTGAAATTAGGCCTGGCTGGAAAAAGGGAACAAAAAATCACATTCCCGGAGAAAGGAAACCAAGAACCTGGTCGGTTGCCTGGTGATCTTATATTTGTTATCGACGAGAAACCTCACCCGAATTTCCAAAGAGATGGCAACGATCTTTTGCTTAACCAGAAAGTTACACTTTTGGAGGCTCTTACCGGAAAGACACTGAGTTTGACAACCTTGGATGGAAGAAATCTTAACATTGAAGTTTCAGACATTATGAAACCAGGGCATGAAGTTGTGATCTCAGGTGAAGGAATGCCAATATCAAAAGAACCTAAAAAGAGAGAGGAAACTTAAGAATCAAATTCGATGTCAAGTTCCCGTCAAGGCTATCTGCTGACCAGAAAGCTGATCTAAAGATGGTATTGGGCAGAAGCCAATGATCGAGTGTTTATAGTTACGATAAATTGGGTTATTCTGCACAAGTATATTTAACACTTACTGTGGAATGTATATAGGTCAAGTGTTTTGTTGGAAACTTAATTTTTTTTTGGGGGTTTCTTTTATATAAATGTGCATACTAGGCAGTTTGCAGGTTTACAGTTGTTGCATATAGCAAGGAATGTTTGCAACAAGTTAGCGTAGTGAGCTGGAGGAAGAGGCAAGTTTGGGTTTTTTTCATCCCTTTTATGCAAAGTTTGTATATTTAAGTACACTAGTTCTGTTTTTTTGCTTTCTTATACTTTTTTGTTTGGGTAAAGCTAAGATGTAATGCTAAGATTGAGCTGCAATTCTCTCATATATGGCTCATTTGGCATGATGCTATTGTCTTTTCTCCTCCTTCTGGTATATTTGTTTCCATGGTTTTTTACGATTAATGTTTTCGAATAATCGTAACTTGTAAGTGGAGGTATTACTCTTTGAAGCACTTTCGAGCGAAAACAAAATGATTGAATACACAAGGACTAGCCAAGGAATTACTGCATTTAATATTAGAAGCATAAAAACTTTGTAACAACTCCATGATTCATCAATTTGAATATGATGTTGAGGGAGAGCCCACCATATTATTGGAGATCTTGAGTATTTGGAGACAGTTTTGAAGAAGTTCAACTAAAGGATCCCTCTTATAAATCTATCTGGTAGGAATTTTTGGATGCAATAACCTCCCTTTCCTCTAATAGTCTAATACAAAGAACTTAAGAACCTGCATGTCCACATTCTTCGCTTTTGTTCTCTTCTTTTTGCATCTTTTGTTTTCTTCTTGTTTGTGTCCGCTCTCTATTTCTAAGTTCCCAAGGTCCTTGGTTCACACTTGTTCTAAGGGTTTTCACGTTTCAGCAATCCTTTGATTTTTAAGGTTATCATATGAGTTCTTATTCAAATCAAGTTGAACTTTAGGTCTCCCACTTGAAAATTGATAGCATTGTTCTTCCACAAGGTCGACATAGTTCATGTTCATCGATTCAAACACATAATTGGGACCAAAATGCAATCAGATATTTAGGTTACTCCATCCGTCTCATATTAATTGATATAGGGGTTGATACACTTCTTATAATGACAAAGTCTTATCAATTTTATATTATAATTTATCTCTCTCGATTAATGCCAAACAACGATATAAGAAACATTATCATACCCAACCCTCAAAACGTCGATACCCTCACAATCCACTAACAATACAAATAAAATAATACCTCAATATCAACTACGTACCGATATAATAAGAAGCCGTCAAATAGGACCCCTACAACTCCGTGCTAGCAAAAGTGTACGAATCATAGGGACTTATGGAGTACCATTATTCTTTCATCATCTCTTGTTACTTTCTTGCAAACTAGATCAAGTTTATAACTCAGTTGCATAGACGCCTCACTTGAAGATAAAAGATGAAGCATCCAATGAAACCATGGAACAATTGTATAAAATACTGGGGGTACTTAGCAAAGTTGTCTCAGTGAATTGTTGTGGATTGAAATGTTTACAAAGCTCAATCAACCTCTATGGTATTAGAGTATTGGTTATCCATATCATTGTTTGGTATCTCAACTTCTCTCAGAGTACCTTCAAAATCAAATTGTTTTCTTCTTCAATCTATTGCAACAAATATAAGTAACTATTAAGTTATCGAAATAAGGCCAAGAGAATATAACCTCCGAAATCAAATTAAACTTCAATTACAATTTAACGTTTATTAATTTATCACAATTTTCCGTATCTTTGAATTCGTCATATGGAAATGATCTAAGTTCAACATCACTATAACCTAATGACATCTATGCAGTATAGATGTCATATACTCCACATGGTAGGACAGCCATGCATCAAAGGCATTGATTTTGGTGATAGTGCTAGCAAGAAGTTGGGTGGTGTCTTAATTGTATACCGCATAGTATGTGATTGAGAAGCCAAATGGGGGGAGGAATAAATTACGAATAAGAGGTACTAATTAAGGTTCTTCGTCCGTATCTCTCATCAGTCATCAATACTACTCCTATTTGATACTATACAAATTGGTAGGATAAGATGTTGTGTAGTCAATGTCTCAATCCCTTAATTATGACTTTGGCTTCAATTGCTCTTTGATGAGATTTGTCCCACGGCATAATTTTCCAAGGGTTAATATAATTTATGGCTAACTTCCTATCAAAATGACGTGACATGCATTTTGTCTATCATTTTGAGACCTTGTAGATTAGTCCAAAAGCGACACTGTTTGCTTTGTCTAACAACTTAACAAGCTAAGGGAGATGTGATCCATCGGGTCCCTTATAAACGCGATACTTTTATTTGTTTATGAAACTATTGGGTGTGAGATCGATTTTTTGATTTCATTGAAGAGAGATTAGTCCTTAATACTATGTTAGAAATTGTACAAGATCCTTACATGATCAACACCCTTAAGTTATAATTACTCCTTTCTTGTCATACTTAGTTGCGATATATATTTGATTTTTTAGGCTGGGTTGGCTTGCGTTTAGATTGATAATATAAAAACATAACCTAAACAGGTTGGTATATTTAATTCTAAACTGACCTAATAATTAAATGGGTTGCTATATACAGGTTGGTATATGTACTCAGTTCATTAAATCATTACTCATTAATATTATGTTAAAAAACTAAAAAGGATGAATTAAGTATAGAGAAGATGCTTAACAAGTTTTTGAAATAGTTTTTCATGAGGATTATGGAAATGTGATGATTTTGGAACTTGAATTATTTGGGGTTGCGATCCTAGTTTTTCTGCTGAATTTGGGTGTAAGGCTATTGGGCATCTCTATTGAAGTTGATGGAAGGATTTGATTTGAACTTGTTGTTGTATTTTGTTTTACTTTGGAGATGTAAGATAGCTGGTGGGATAGATGTACTCCCTGGTGAAAAACATGCCAACCACCTGGGTTGCGATCTAGGGGTTAAACTTGGGTTAATTGTCGTCGTCCGGAGAGGTCGAAGATCGAGTGCGGGTACTATCCCTGCATCGGGAGTTTGGCCATTCTGCAGACACGGCAGAGGGAATGTAAGCCCATAGGCAGTGCCTAGTCCTGGAGGTTACGATCCGACAAACCTAGGAAGTGGGTTGTGATCCACTGGGCATTCTGCTCTTTTTCTCACAAACTTTCTTATGTTTTACTCAATTGTTTAGTTTGGTGTATTATGATCAAAGACGTGAGCGTGATGATGTTTATTCTTTGTTATTAATGAATTCATGCTTAGAATATATGTTATCATGTGAGTTAGAAGTTTGGAGTTTTATTTGATTAAATGTTAAGTGATATATTAAGATATTTTCTTAATGATTAAAGCTTATTTATAATGTTTGTCTTGATACTAGTTGTTCCGGAGAAGCTCCCAGCTTACTTCCCACCGATTGTGGATATTTGTTGTTTTTTCTTATAAACGCAGATGGTCCCGAAGGCTAGACTTGTTATAGTTTTGGCACGGGAAGTGCATTTGGGAGTTTTACTAAGCTTATTGTTATTGTTATAGTAGATGATATTTATGAGGACTTTAGAAAGACTTTTAGTCTTATAGGTGTGAAGTAGATGGTTTTGGTGGTTGTTTTGCTACATGAGATTTTCGAATGTTACATTTGTACTTTGGGATTTCTAGTTGTTTTTGCTATGGAAGGATGAACTCATTTTGAGGTTGTTTATGATGTTATTGTGATATTTTCTGTATAATAGTGTTTTGGTTGAACCTTAGAGTAAAATTTTCCGTCTTAGCGATATTTCTGCTATCGTCCACTTAATTATTATATTTGGTTGTGCTTTCTTTAGTTTTAGTACGTAAATGGACGGAGTGAATTACTCAGTGAATGAAAATAAGAGTCGGTAAAATTGTTAGGTAAGTGGTAAGATATCAAAAAGCCTATAACTTTCGATTCTGAATTCTGTATTTAGCCCATTATATATATTATGGGAAAGTTTCATATTTTTGATTTATAATAGCTTTGTTTCATAATATAACTAGTTGTTGGATCCGGATGATGCTCTTAATAATTCTATAAGATAAAAAGGATCTATATTTTGAGGTTGACATTTTGTCATAAGCATAAATCATACTTTAATGGTACAATTATGATACCACAAATTAAGAGATCATCGGTTCGAGACCTCTTATGCTTTTTTTTTCATACTTTCCTTATATTTTCTTCGTTTATAATAGAATTTGGGTTTATAATATATTGATACTGTTTCGGGTAAAAACTTGTAAGATGGGGGACTAGTCAGGATGATGGGTCGAAGACCGCTGTAAGTGGCCGACTGCTCGAGGAACGTCGCGAGGACCTGCAAGAATGAGGGTCAGACTGCCCGGGGTGTTTCCGGGATCGCCACTCCGACGCTCAATTCAGTTATGGTGCTTAACTGTAAGTATTGAGCAGTTGGTTTAGAATTTATTACCTGTTCATTGATGTGACATTGGGTATTTTATAGTGTTGTGGATTCCCATAAAGGAAACATTGGTGAGATGGGCTTTAGGGAGACCATCGGGCCGTGTTCTTTTCCGGATAATGTTCTCTTCCAAATTTCATCCCTGGATCCCTGCGCACCCTGGGATAAGGTCAACCTCCCTGTGGGACCCATTATCCCCCCTGCCTGGGGGTTTGATGGAACCCCTCGCACGTATCGGGCTTAGGGAATATTGGGCCCAAACAGATACAAAACATATTTCATGGATATACATCAGCTAAGAGTACATGGAATATAATGACTTATCAGTTTTATGAACTAAATGAGCTGATTTTAACTTGTTTAATCTGGACTTCTTTAGCTATGAAATTAAAGAACCATGAGTCGTTTTTAACATACCCAGCAATCAGCATTCATGAAGTATTTTGAAGGTTTTGAACGGGGTGGAACCCATTTAATCGATTGGTGATACTTATCTTCATTCTCTGAGGTAAAGGCATGTAATCATCATTATCGGGCAACACAAGGTAGGGGGGCGAGAACGTTGGAAATGGTTTGTGTTTAGTGTTTCATTATCTTCATGAATCTCACCAGGTCTGGACTTGGTGCAATATAAATTATGACCACAAACCTGTAAAACCGATTTCGCTGTCATCAATATTTGATAGTTAACAACATGCATATATTTATTAGAATGAGAATCATTCACCATAAGCTGGACTAAAAGGGGTCTATATAGTAATTAATAAACAGAACGAAAGGAACGAAAGAGGACCAATTAAAGCAGTCAAAAAAGATGAGATGCTCTGTAGCACTATCGACCTTGTCAAACTCAATTTGGAATATTATATGGAATGCTTTTTCTTTTGGTGAGCCAAGAATGTTACTTGGGGTGGAGAAAATTTAATCTGATTATCATTGGATGTAATTCGAATTGGTAGACTATGGCTGCTGCCTGCTGGAAATTGGAATGCAAGATGCTGTTTTTTCTTTTACGGGGAGTGCCGAGTGCCACATGGTGTTTTGCAAAGAAATATGTGTAATTTGAACTAACCGTGCTAGCTAGAGTAATTTTTGAACCGTGCTACCTATTACAAAAGTCAAAATTACATTAAAGATGGTAACAGTTAACATGCATTTATGTAGGCACCATTCGTTATGTCGATGAAAACGAAATATCTAGTTAGATTGGACCAGAAACGGATCATGTGTTAGGCCCATCTTAGGTTTCATCTATGTATAATGAGTATTGTTGTATATTCACTTAGTGCCTTGTATAGTTTAGCTTCATTAAGGCCCATTATTCATTAAGGTTGTATAAAACGTTCTCATCTTAACGAATACAAGCCAAGGGAAATCAATTCCAAACAGTACCAGAGCCTTCCTAATTTTTTCTTGACTGCCGACTTCCTCTCTCCTTCTCGCTTTCTTGCAGCTGTAGCCATACGGTTGCGCCGCCATGACCGAGGGCAGGGGTGGTTTTGAGCCGGAGCAAAGTGCGCGACCGCATAGGGCGCCTCAAAATTAGGGGCCCCGAAATAAGTCAAGTATATTTTGAGTGCAATGTATACACATTGAAGCCCTCTGGATCAATGGTAACAGGTGGTCTGCAGACAGCAAGCTATGTACTAACTTCTCTGAAACCTTTAATTAACACTGCTTTTTGTCACTTAACTATATCATTAATTAGCTTGGAAATACATTACCCAATGACCTCTTCCGCGCTTCGATGATACATTGCCCCACGTTATTTATTAGAAATCTAGATTATGTTATCTATTGGTTATTGCTATACCAAGTAATGGCTAATTCTACCCATTAATTTCTCTACTTCTATCCTTCTAAATTCTGATATGGCAACTAATGGCATCTTCAATTCTCAATAGCTATCTTAATATCTTTAATACATTTATGTTCAACTTTTCAATAATTTAAACTAAACAACTCCCTCCTAAAAGTAGCAAAAATATTATCTAAAAAAAATAGAAGAAATAACTCATTATAATTATCTCCTTTTTTCCATAGTAAAAACTTTTTATTTGTTTTGAATTATGAATTAGGGGCCCAAAATTAAAAAATGGTACAGGGCCCTCATTAACTTTGCTCCGCCCCTGACCGAGGGAGACAAAATTGACCATGCTTCCCCTTACTTATTACTTGGGCTCCAGAGATCAACCGGGCAATTTGATTACTCACGTAATCTTGAAGGGCGATAACTATTTATCATGGGATAGGGCAATCACGTTGTCACTAAAAGCTCGCCGGAAGTTCGTTTTTATTGATAATACCATCCACAAACCAACTGAGAAGAAGAAGCTATTGGACTGGGACACCGTCAATTCAATGCTTGTTTCGTGGATGTTGAGGTTAAGGGCTTTAGGTTTGAATAAGGTTTAATTGGATGGGCTAAGGTAGGGGTCATTGATATAGGTTTGAAGGATTTTGGATTATATGGCTAAGGTTTTGATGGATTGAAGGAATTTGAATGAGGGTAGAGAAATTGTCTGTAAGCCCTTTAGCTTGACTTTTTATTTATTTTGCCTTTGGCTTTTTCATTTTTTGCATTTTTCTACCCTTCATTCAAATTCCTTCAATCCATCAAAACCTTAGCCATATAATCCAAAATCCTTCAAACCTATATCAATGACCCCTACCTTAGCCCATCCAATTAAACCTTATTCAAACCTAAAGCTCTTAACCTTTCAACCTTTCATCAATCCTAACTCCTTATTTGAAAACCCGAAAGGGCGACCTAGGCAAAAGTTAGGGCACAAAAAAAAAAAAATCAGATGCAGAACTACGAATGGTCTGATTCCGCAAGGATACGTAGGAATCCTCATCTTGAGGTCCGACCGCTAAAATAAAAATAAATTAGTCAAGGTATAATGATTTGATTTTCTAGAGTTCAGGATCATGTTCTTTCTAGATTCCGACATAGACTCGAGTTTTGAACCTAGCCTCGTTAAAGCCTTTTCCCACCTATATTTATTTGAGTCACAAATTTATACCTTTTTATTTTTCAATCCAAGCTCTCCTTGTCCCTAAAGGACTCTCCGACAATTCCATGGTTTCTGGCGATATTTGACTTTGCCTAATCAACTTCCCAATGAAGAATCCCCAGTGAAAACTCTGAACGCCCAAGACAGATCAAGTACATTTCTCAAGGCTATTGTCTAATTCAAGACAAGCTCACCCAAAGTGGGGGCTTTCTATATATGTGGTGGTTCCTCCAAATCAAACTCCTAAAGAGTTGTAATATGCGGACCTCGTTTACGGGCCCCGATTAATTACTAGAAACAGTTTTCGAAAATCATTCTATCTATTTCTAACCATTCCATCATTCTACATATCTAGATCTCCTAGCCTTGCAAAACTCTGACCTTGCATTGCATTACATACATCCTAGTCTTGCATAATCCTGACCTTGCATGACATGTCTTCTTCCTTAGCCTTGCATAACCTTAATCCTTGCATAGCGTCTCATGCATCCTTAAAGAGTCTAAGTTTGCATTATTGCATCATTATACGCTTTATGTGAGTTGTTTGCACCTATCTGTTAACATCTTCTTCTGCAGGTAATCAGATTGCTTGTAGTTATTGTCCTGCATACTAACTTTGTTTTGCAGAGACCAGCGTATATAGATCAGTCCTAAACTGCTGAGCGTTTAGAATCGTTTTTCGTCCCGACACCGTATACTTTGACTTTCGGTTTCCTGAACCTCAGTCAAAGTGGGAGCTTCTGTAGTCACATAATCGTGTCTCCCCATTTAAGGGTCCAATGATGAAACATACCGCGGTATTAGTTGACACAACCCAACGGAAGAGCAATCCGAAGAGCCAACCCAAAATCAATTTAAATTGTGCTTTGAAATCTTATTCTAAAGCCCAATTAATTATTCATGATAATTAATTGTATTTTAAGCCCATAAAATATTTTGAGTCCATTGAAAATATTTTAAAAGCCCAATTACTTATTTATTATTTTTAATAAATATCTTTATTTTTTTAATAAATGCAAATCAGATTTTTAATCTGAAAAATTCAATCTCCGGATTTTAAGTATAAAATAATATCTTTAAAAACGCGTTTAATGAAAAAAGCTGGCAAATGAGCTGGACACAGGAGGTGCGCCTAGCGCGCCACGTGCGTCCAGCACATTGGACGAGCAGTGTCAGGCGCGCCAATGTGCGCCTGACACGTGGATTTGTGACTCACACTGAGTCTTGCGCCTAGCGTAGTCCCTGTGTGAGACACATATTCCTTTTCTATCTTTTTAAATAAGCGTGTACAAGTGTATAGCTCTGATTGGGCGGACCGCGTCAGGCGCGCCAATGTGCGCCTGACACGTGGATCCGCGCCTCACACGCCAGCCTGCGCTTGGCGCAGGGGGTGCGTGAAGTGTAGATTCTTGTTGCCTATAAATACATGTGATTTCCCGAATCACGGGCGGCTTTATCGAATTATTATTTCACGAACACAAAAACTCCTGAATACTTACGAATTAAATTACGAACATCCAAACACTCAAATACTTTCAACACATCGATTCCTTTTCCAGTTCTTGATCATATTGCGTTCTTGGTTCCACGATTGCTCCATTCGAAGGTCGTTACGCTCTTCGACCTAAGCCGCATAGGTATAATTCCTGAGGATCCTTGAATAATTCAATTATATTTATTGCCTGGAAGTTACTAACAGTTTCTTGTCATGATGTAGATATTTAATTGATAATTGTGATTATTGTATATTCTAATCCCTTAAACTGTTATTTTTGTATATAATATTCATATTGTTATGATTGTCCTGCATGCTTTTTTATCACCCACATGTTATTATTGCTAAACAAAACGTAAAGAATTGTTCTAACTAATTCAGATAATTTGGACAACCTGCTAGGTACCTTGTAATATTGATTGCATAATAACTTGTCGCTAGAAATTAGTCTTTTATGTGTTCTCTGAACCAGCCTAGACTAAATATTTTTAGGGTGTATAAAGTATTATATGATTATTCTTTGGCATAAAATTTATTGTGAATCAATATTTAGTAGATGCCAGCAATGGGCAACATGGTTCCTGATTGTGTTGTACCCTCACCCCCTAACTCAATCTTTGGTTCATTTTGACAATCTATGGAGTCAGGACGGGGAAATCTACATTGGATAAGTCCCTAAGATGTCCCTACAGTTTTCAATATTCAATTAGGTTTATGAGTATTCCTTTAAAGACTTGTTGGCGATTTCAAAATAATTTTCAATAAAACCTTTACAATGGGCTAGTCAAATCAAATACGCGCTCACACCGCGTAGGCGAAATAAAAATACGCCTACAACTATATTTTTTCATATAAATTGGTGCAAGAATACATAATAAGATTGGTAGATGAATAGTGGTTACTACACAAATGTTGCAACTAATAAGAACCAGAGGAATAACTATGTTGAATGTGTTTCTATTGATGTTTACCATATTTTTGTATATGTTTTTTTTAATTACTTAAACCCCCTCTCCAAATGAATGTTTATGACTTGTTTTATTAATCTCTCTATGCCTCAGCCAGTACCACTCTGAGGGTGTGTTTGGTTGGGAGGAAAATATTTTTCCGAAAAACTATTTTCCTCACTTTCCTCAGTTTGGTTTGGATCAACGAATTGAGGGAAAATATGGGTTGAACTTCATTTTCCAAGGGTGGAAAATTACTTTCCCTAGGGAGGCTAGGGAAGCACACTTTCCTCCATTTTATCAAACAATAACACAACACAAACAAAAGAAAATGGCTTCAAACGAAAGTTACTTTTCTTGCAACTGAACAAAGGAAAATCAATCTTGAATTGAGTTTTCCTTTGGAAAAATGGTTTTCATGGAAAACCATTTTTCGTTGAAAATATTTTCCGTCCAACCAAACACACCATGAAGGTAGTATTTAGATAGTAATTTATGAAGAAATTCATTGAAATTGACATAGTTGATATACTTTTTTTTTTCAAAATTATTATGTACTAAGCCCCGTTTTTGAATAAGTGCAAGAGTTTAACTTTCACCTTTGCTAATGCACAACTTTGACCGTTAATATCTCTAATTATGTACTTGTAAAAGTTATAAAAAGTTGATATTATGAAAATACTCATTGAAACAAATCCAACAACATTTTATATGATTATTTTTGTTATTATATATTAGTAAAAAATACAGTCAAAATAAGATGTGTAAATAATGCAAAAGTCAAAGTGTTGCACTTATAAACGAATAGATTAAGTATTAATTTATTATAAATACCGTGTATCAAACAAACGCTAAATTACAACTCTTCTTTTCTTTTAAACTACAATAATGCACTAACTCATATAAAAATAACTAACATACTTCTATTTTTTAGGGGAAATGAAAACATAAAGAGGACTCATCTATAGTATATATTCATAGACAATGCTTATTATCCTAATATTGTGATTAGCATTCTTGATTAAACCCGGTGCTTCTCAATCTTGCTCTGGATCGGAGATCTATTGGTCTTGCTCCAATGACCTTGTCAACCTTTTCTCCATTCTTCATGAACAAGAATGTAGGCATTGTCTGTATTCCAAACTCACGTGATACATTCTGTTTCCATCCAAAGACTAAATTTATCAGCAAAAATGAATTTGAAGAGAAATTGGGAGTACAATAATATACTACTTCAAGATAGTGAATACATATGCAATTTTAGATGTACAAAAGCTATGTTATGAAAAGGGGTCTTACGAATAATTCGTCCACATCAAGCTTGACCAACTCGACACCAGTGTACTTAGCAGCCAATTCTTTGATAGTTGGCTCCATGGACCGGCATGGTTCACACCATATAGCCGTAAAATATATCACAATCTTAAATATTTTCCAAAAAAAAAAGTTAGTATCCTATATACACAAAACAAAATGATGAGCAAGTATGACAATTGTCAAGATAAATTACAAATATCAATCCATCAGTATAAATCAGTTTTTAATAAAAAGAAATAAGAAAACAGCCTTATAAAAGGATGCATGGTTAATTAGACAAGTAATGTAGACCCAAAAACATAAATAAATAAATAAATCGAGCAAGTTGTGTCAAGAAATATACATGTTGTCCATGTTATTTTTTCGTATATGCTTTAAATTTTCGAAACAGTTATATTGAATCCATGAAGAAATTCAATGGAAAAAAAGGAAAATGAGTTCAATGGAGAGTAAAACTACGATCTCCTCAACTTATATTATAAGCTCCGAAAAGAAGGAAAATAAATTTTTACCAATAACTTAACATGTGGTAGTAAAATAGGGACACGGTATGACATCCGCTGTCAGTTCTGAATTGTTTTGTTCTTTTGATTTTAATGGCAGAGTAAGAATTAGAAAGTTGAAAAACATACTTTACGCTTTTAAAGAACGCAAACAAGTAACATGAACAAAAGTATTAATTAGTATTATAGTTATGACTAACCAGTTTGTTGGAGTGCTTAGAAGCTAGAAAATATTCCTTCCATCGGGTGGATGAGTGGAAGGCAATGAGCTTGTTGGTGTTGTCAGCTTTTGGAGAATAAACAGCAGCACGAGCAGTAACAGCAGTTGCGTTAGTAGTAGCAGGAGAATAATTATAAGACCCAACTAAATTAGACGAGTTTTTATAATTTGCGGAGGGAAATGCATCATAAAATGTAGCACTATGTCACGGATGGCATTCGTCGCCCCAGAAGCATCGCTGGGCAAGCAGCGTGGGTTGGGCGCTGGGCGATGGTCCGACGAGGGGCAAAATGGCACGAGGCATCTGGTGCACCAAACGAGCTCCAAATGGGCTCAAATTTGGGGGTCCGCCATATTTTGGGCTAATAAAGATAATGGTCGAGCCAGATTTTGGATTTGAGTCCCAGAATCAGGTGATCGTGCACGGCCATATTTCGAAAGTGCATGGAAGCTTCTAGAAGGGCCTAGCATGCTTTGTGGAGGTAAGCTTCTAGGCTAGGAGCTTCTAGGACATGCCTAGAGTATTCCTTGCTGTACATAGACATTGTAGAGTGTCTAGAGTGTTCTAGGGCAGCAGTGTGTAGAACCCTCCATTTGAGGAGGTGCGGAATATTCTAGAAACTAGAGGAAGGTAGGATGGAGGCCTATAAATAGGCATCCCCATTCATTTGTAGATATCAACCAACACTTGTATTCTCTCTCAAGCAATATAAGAGCATTCTTATAAATCTTCTCTCTAGCAATCTTCCATACTTAGCCAATTTCGTAGCACACTTAGCATAGCCAAGCTAGCCAAGCAAGCAATCGGGTGCCTTGACTTGCCTTCCGACGGGACTGTGAAGCAAGTAGGCCACGTATAGCGACTAGGGAAGAGTCGGTACGTGACAAGTGGTATCGAGCAAATGACGATCGTTGGGGCGTTGTCGTTGAAATTAGGTGAGGCGTTAGTGCCATTGTGTGGACGAAGCATTAGTGTGGGTCGGAGTGATGGCATCACAACCGAAGGACAAGTGTTGGTGCATCGGGGGGTCGTGGATGAGACCCTACGGAAGAAGAAGCAAACGACCTCGGAGCTTGATGGTCGTCTTGCTAAGGTTGAGCTCGCGATGGGGGACCTTGTCGACAGCATGGGGGTTGCCGAGCAAGGCGTCGCAGAGCTCAAATCGGGTATTTCGACGCTTGAACAAGGTATCGACGGGATAGATAGCCGTGTTCAAGTGCTCGAACTGGGAGTTGGTGCAACGGCAACGGAAGCCAGGGAGGTTGCCCAACTTGTCGTGAACGAGGTGGCCGACTCAGTCGGGCGAGTTGGCGCAACTCAAGGGAACCATCATGGGGCAACTCAAGCTATGAAGGAGCAACTTGATTCGGTCCGAGGGGACTCGAACTCGTGCAGCGTAAATGACGCTTTGCAAGCGGCCGTGGCCTGGGAGTCACGATGCGGGAAGGACCTAGGATGAAGGTCCCGAGCCGCCAAGGTACGAGGGTAAGCGTGACCCGAAAGTTCTCGACAACTTTCTATGGAGCGTCGAGAGATATTTCGAGGCCATGCACGTGGAAGACGATGCTTCCAAAATTTGTACCGCCACAATGTATTTGTCGGACGACGCCGTCCTTTGGTGGAGGAGGCGACAAGAGGATATTAAGAAGGGGCTATGCAAAGATTGCGACGTGGGACGACTTCAAGAGGGACTTGAAGAGGCGTTCTACCCCGAGAATGCCGAGGAGCTTGCGATGAAGAAGCTACGAGGGCTAAGGCAAACGGGGACGATTCGGGATTACATTAGCGCACTCGTCGCTCATGCTCGAGATCCCCGACATGGAGGAAAAGACTCGCATCATTTTCTTCATGGACGGTCCGCAAAGGTGGGGCGTAACAAGAGTTGAGGCGACGGGGAGTCAAGACTCTTGCGGAAGCCATAGCCGTGGCGGAGTCCTTGATCGAGATTCCGAGGGATTCGAGACGGGACAAGGGCAAAAGGATCGAAGAGGACGACCCCGAGGAGGAGGAAGCATCAAGGACAAGGCCCAGTCCAAGGGGGACAGTCGCGATGGAGGTAAGCAACACAAGCCACTTAAATGTTTTCTTTGCGATGGACCGCATATGGCTCGTGTATGCCCTAAGCGACAAAAGTTGAGTGCTATCATCGCAACTCTGGGAGAGGAGTCGACGACAGAAGCGTCGATGGGGGCGATGTGCTTGGGTGAGGAAGCCAAGCTCGCCAATGTACGACTCCTCAATGCGTCAGATGTCGTGGAAGAGGAGCCGAAGAGGGAGGCATCCACGACAACGCAAGGGACGAGCATCAAGCAAGGAGGCAGCTTGATGGTCGTAAACGGGTCGGTGAACGAGGTTCACACTAGGGTTCTTATCGACACAGAGGCGACACACAACTTTCTTGCGCTACGGGAAGCCAAGAACCTAGGTGTGAAGTTCACCAAGGTGGATGGCGAGATGAAGGCCATCAACTCGGGAGCCACGCCGGTATATGGGAGAGCGTGGAATGTTCCTGTCCGCTTGGGGAAGTGGAGAGGAAAAGTCGACTTCTTGGTAGTCGACATTGATGATGAGGACGTTGTGCTAGGCATGGAGTTCCTTAGCACCGTCATGCCATTTTGGGTAGGTGACGATATGTTATCGATCACCCACAAGGGGTGCGAGTATGACATCCATCTCGCACAGGGCAAGGAAGTGGGCGTGAGAATCTCTTCCTTGAAGGCAACATGGGCGCTAAGGGATGAGCGTCCAAGGTCGATCCAGGGACAGATCGAAACCTCGATTTCAAGGGGTCGGCATTGAAACAAGCTCCGTTGGACGAGCAACAAGGCGAAGCATGAGAGCCACATGCAAGGAACGTCAAGTGCTAGCCGAAGGGAAAAGGCGACAAGCACGAGACACAGGCAGAGGGGACATGCCCGAGGGTCGATCTTGACGAGGTCGTCAAGAATTTGGGTGGGGGACAATGTCACGGATGGCATTCGTCGCCCCAGAAGCATCGCTGGGCAACCATCGTGGGTTGGGCGCTGGGCGATGGTCCGACGAGGGGCAAAATGGCACGAGGCATCTGGTGGACAAAACGAGCTCCAAATGGGCTCAAATTTGGGGGTCCGCCATATTTTGGGCTAATAAAGATAATGGTCGAGCCAGATTTTGGATTTGAGTCCCAGAATCAGGTGATGGTGCACGGCCATATTTCGGAAGTGCATGGAAGCTTCTAGAAGGGCCTAGCATGCTTTGTGGAGGTAAGCTTCTAGGCTAGGAGCTTCTAGGACGTGCCTAGAGTATTCCTTGCTGTACATAGACATTGTAGAGTGTTTAGAGTGTTCTAGGGCAGCAGTGTGTAGAACCCTCCATTTGAGGAGGTGCGGAATATTCTAGAAACTAGGGGAAGGTAGGATGGAGGCCTATAAATAGGCATCCCCATTCATTTGTAGATATCAACCAACACTTGTATTCTCTCTCAAGCAATATAAGAGCATTCTTATAAATCTTCTCTCTAGCAATCTTCCATACTTAGCCAATTTCGTAGCACACTTAGCATAGCCAAGCTAGCCAAGCAAGCAATCGGGTGCCTTGACTTGCCTTCCGACGGACCGTGAAGCAAGTAGGCCACGTATAGCGACTAGGGAAGAGTCGGTACGTGACAAGTGGTATCGAGCAAACACGATCGTTGGGGCGTTGTCGTTGAAATTAGGTGAGGCGTTGGTGCTGTTGTGTGGACGAAGCATTAGTGTGGGTCGGAGTGATGGCATCACAACTGAAAGACAGTGTTGGTGCATCAGGGGTCGTGGATGAGACCCTACGGAAGAAGAAGCAAACGACCTCGGAGCTTGATGGTCGTCTTGCTAAGGTTGAGCTCGCGATGGGGGACCTTGTCGACAGCATGGGGGTTGCCGAGCAAGGCGTCGCAGAGCTCAAATCGGGTATTTCGACGCTCAACAAGGTATCGACGGGATAGATAGCCGTGTTCAAGTGCTCGAACCGGGAGTTGGTGCAACGGCAACGGGAAGCCGGGGAGGTTGCCCAACTTGTCGTGAACGAGGTGGCCGACTCAATTCGGGCAGAGTTGGCGCAACTCAAGGGAACCATCATGGGGCAGCTCCAATCTATGAAGGAGCAACTTGATTCGGTCCGAGGGGACCTGAACTCGGGCAAAGCGGACATGACGCTTTGCAAAGAGGCCGTGGCCGGGGGAGTCACGATGCGGGAAGGACCTAGGATGAAGGTCCCGGAGCCGCCAAGGTACGAGGGTAAGCGTGACCCGAAAGTTCTCGACAACTTTCTATGGAGCGTCGAGAGATATTTCGAGGCCATGCACGTGGAAGACGATGCTTCCAAAATTTGTACCGCCACAATGTATTTGTCGGACGACGCCGTCCTTTGGTGGAGGAGGCGACAAGAGGATATTAAGAAGGGGCTATGCAGCATTGCGACGTGGGACGACTTCAAGAGGGACTTGAAGAGGCAGTTCTACCCCGAGAATGCCGAGGAGCTTGCGATGAAGAAGCTACGAGGGCTAAGGCAAACGGGGGACGATTCGGGATTACATTAGCCAGTACTCGTCGCTCATGCTCGAGATCCCCGACATGTAGGAAAAGACTCGCCTCATTTTCTTCATGGACGGTCTGCAAAGGTTGGCAGAACAAGAGTTGAGGCGACGGGGAGTCAAGACTCTTGCGGAAGCCATAGCCGTGGCGGAGTCCTTGATCGAGATTCCGAGGGATTCGAGACGGGACAAGGGCAAAAGGGTCGAAGAGGACGACCCCGAGGAGGAGGAAGCATCAAGGACAAGGCCCAGTCCAAGGGGGACAGTCGCGATGGAGGTAAGCAACACAAGCCACTTAAATGTTTTCTTTGCGATGGACCGCATATGGCTCGTGTATGCCCAAAGCGACAAAAGTTGAGTGCTATCATTGCAACTCTGGGAGAGGAGTCGACGACAGAAGCGTCGATGGGGGCGATGTGCTTGGGTGAGGAAGCCAAGCTCGCCAATGTACGACTCCTCAATGCGTCAGATGTCGTGGAAGAGGAGCCGAAGAGGGAGGCATCCACGACAACGCAAGGGACGAGCATCAAGCAAGGAGGCAGCTTGATGGTCGTAAACGGGTCGGTGAACGAGGTTCACACTAGGGTTCTTGTCGACACAGGGGCGACACACAACTTTCTTGCGCTACGGGAAGCCAAGAACCTAGGTGTGAAGTTCACCAAGGTGGATGGCGAGATGAAGGCCATCAACTGGGAGCCACGCCGGTATATGGGAGAGCGTGGAATGTTCCTGTCCGCTTGTGGAAGTGGAGAGGAAAAGTCGACTTCTTGGTAGTCGACATTGATGATGAGGACGTTGTGCTAGGCATGGAGTTCCTTAGCACCGTCATGCCATTTTGGGTAGGTGACGATATGTTATCGATCACCCACAAGGGGTGCGAGTATGACATCCATCTCGCACAGGGCAAGGAAGTGGGCGTGAGAATCTCTTCCTTGAAGGCAACATGGGCGCTAAGGGATGAGCGTCCAAGGTCGATCCAGGGACAGATCGAAACCTCGATTTCAAGGGGTCGGCATTGAAACAAGCTCCGTTGGACGAGCAACAAGGCGAAGCATGAGAGCCACATGCAAGGAACGTCAAGTGCTAGCCGAAGGGAAAAGGCGACAAGCACGAGACACAGGCAGAGGGGACATGCCCGAGGGTCGATCTTGACGAGGTCGTCAAGAATTTGGGTGGGGGACAATGTCACGGATGGCATTCGTCGCCCCAGAAGCGTCGCTGGGCAAGCATCGTGGGTTGGGCGCTGGGCGATGGTCCGACGAGGGGCAAAATGGCACGAGGCATCTGGTGGACAAAACGAGCTCCAAATGGGCTCAAATTTGGGGGTCCGCCATATTTTGGGCTAATAAAGATAATGGTCGAGCCAGATTTTGGATTTGAGTCCCAGAATCAGGTGATGGTGCACGGCCATATTTCGGAAGTGCATGGAAGCTTCTAGAAGGGCCTAGCATGCTTTGTGGAGGTAAGCTTCTAGGCTAGGAGCTTCTAGGACGTGCCTAGAGTATTCCTTGCTGTACATAGACATTGTAGAGTGTCTAGAGTGTTCTAGGGCAGCAGTGTGTAGAACCCTCCATTTGAGGAGGTGCGGAATATTCTAGAAACTAGGGGAAGGTAGGATGGAGGCCTATAAATAGGCTTCCCCATTCATTTGTAGATATCAACCAACACTTGTATTCTCTCTCAAGCAATATAAGAGCATTCTTATAAATCTTCTCTCTAGCAATCTTCCATACTTAGCCAATTTCGTAGCACACTTAGCATAGCCAAGCTAGCCAAGCAAGCAATCGGGTGCCTTGACTTGCCTTCCGACGGGACTGTGAAGCAAGTAGGCCACGTATAGCGACTAGGGAAGAGTCGGTACGTGACAAGTGGTATCAGAGCAGCGACGATCGTTGGTGCGTTGTCGTTGAAATTAGGTGAGGCGTTGGTGCTGTTGTGTGGACGAAGCATTAGTGTGGGTCGGAGTGATGGCATCACAACTGAAAGACAGTGTTGGTGCATCAGGGGTCGTGGATGAGATCCTACGGAAGAAGAAGCAAACGACCTCGGAGCTTGATGGTCGTCTTGCTAAGGTTGAGCTCGCGATGGGGGACCTTGTCGACAGCATGGGGGTTGCCGAGCAAGGCGTCGCAGAGCTCAAATCGGGTATTTCGACGCTTGAACAAGGTATCGACGGGATAGATAGCCGTGTTCAAGTGCTCGAACTGGGAGTTGGTGCAACGGCAACGGAAGCCAGGGAGGTTGCCCAACTTGTCGTGAACGAGGTGGCCGACTCAATTCGGGCAGAGTTGGCGCAACTCAAGGGAACCATCATGGGGCAGCTCCAAGCTATGAAGGAGCAACTTGATTCGGTCCGAGGGGACCTGAACTCGTGCAAAGCAGAAATGACGCTTTGCAAAGCGGCCGTGGCCGGGGGAGTCACGATGCGGGAAGGACCTAGGATGAAGGTCCCGGAGCCGCCAAGGTACGAGGGTAAGCGTGACCCGAAAGTTCTCGACAACTTTCTATGGAGCGTCGAGAGATATTTCGAGGCCATGCACGTGGAAGACGATGCTTCCAAAATTTGTACCGCCACAATGTATTTGTCGGACGACGCCGTCCTTTGGTGGAGGAGGCGACAAGAGGATATTAAGAAGGGGCTATGCAGCATTGCGACGTGGGACGACTTCAAGAGGGACTTGAAGAGGCAGTTCTACCCCGAGAATGCCGAGGAGCTTGCGATGAAGAAGCTACGAGGGCTAAGGCAAACGGGGGACGATTCGGGATTACATTAGCCAGTACTCGTCGCTCATGCTCGAGATCCCCGACATGGAGGAAAAGACTCGCCTCATTTTCTTCATGGACGGTCTGCAAAGGTTGGCAGAACAAGAGTTGAGGCGACGGGGAGTCAAGACTCTTGCGGAAGCCATAGCCGTGGCGGAGTCCTTGATCGAGATTCCGAGGGATTCGAGACGGGACAAGGGCAAAAGGGTCGAAGAGGACGACCCCGAGGAGGAGGAAGCATCAAGGACAAGGCCCAGTCCAAGGGGGACAGTCGCGATGGAGGTAAGCAACACAAGCCACTTAAATGTTTTCTTTGCGATGGACCGCATATGGCTCGTGTATGCCCAAAGCGACAAAAGTTGAGTGCTATCATTGCAACTCTGGGAGAGGAGTCGACGACAGAAGCGTCGATGGGGGCGATGTGCTTGGGTGAGGAAGCCAAGCTCGCCAATGTACGACTCCTCAATGCGTCAGATGTCGTGGAAGAGGAGCCGAAGAGGGAGGCATCCACGACAACGCAAGGGACGAGCATCAAGCAAGGAGGCAGCTCGATGGTCGTAAACGGGTCGGTGAACGAGGTTCACACTAGGGTTCTTGTCGACACAGGGGCGACACACAACTTTCTTGCGCTACGGGAAGCCAAGAACCTAGGTGTGAAGTTCACCAAGGTGGATGGCGAGATGAAGGCCATCAACTCGGGAGCCACGCCGGTATATGGGAGAGCGTGGAATGTTCCTGTCCGCTTGTGGAAGTGGAGAGGAAAAGTCGACTTCTTGGTAGTCGACATTGATGATGAGGACGTTGTGCTAGGCATGGAGTTCCTTAGCACCGTCATGCCATTTTGGGTAGGTGACGATATGTTATCGATCACCCACAAGGGGTGCGAGTATGACATCCATCTCGCACAGGGCAAGGAAGTGGGCGTGAGAATCTCTTCCTTGAAGGCAACATGGGCGCTAAGGGATGAGCGTCCAAGGTCGATCCGGGGACAGATCGAAACCTCGATTTCAAGAGGTCGGCATTGAAACAAGCTCCGTTGGACGAGCAACAAGGCGAAGCATGAGAGCCACATGCAAGGAACGTCAAGTGCTAGCCGAAGGGAAAAGGCGACAAGCACGAGACACAGGCAGAGGGGACATGCCCGAGGGTCGATCTTGACGAGGTCGTCAAGAATTTGGGTGGGGGACAATGTCACGGATGGCATTCGTCGCCCCAGAAGCATCGCTGGGCAAGCATCGTGGGTTGGGCGCTGGGCGATGGTCCGACGAGGGGCAAAATGGCACGAGGCATCTGGTGCACCAAACGAGCTCCAAATGGGCTCAAATTTGGGGGTCCGCCATATTTTGGGCTAATAAAGATAATGGTCGAGCCAGATTTTGGATTTGAGTCCCAGAATCAGGTGATGGTGCACGGCCATATTTCGGAAGTGCATGGAAGCTTCTAGAAGGGCCTAGCATGCTTTGTGGAGGTAAGCTTCTAGGCTAGGAGCTTCTAGGACGTGCCTAGAGTATTCCTTGCTGTACATAGACATTGTAGAGTGTCTAGAGTGTTCTAGGGCAGCAGTGTGTAGAACCCTCCATTTGAGGAGGTGCGGAATATTCTAGAAACTAGGGGAAGGTAGGATGGAGGCCTATAAATAGGCATCCCCATTCATTTGTAGATATCAACCAACACTTGTATTCTCTCTCAAGCAATATAAGAGCATTCTTATAAATCTTCTCTCTAGCAATCTTCCATACTTAGCCAATTTCGTAGCACACTTAGCATAGCCAAGCTAGCCAAGCAAGCAATCGGGTGCCTTGACTTGCCTTCCGACGGGACTGTGAAGCAAGTAGGCCACGTATAGCGACTAGGGAAGAGTCGGTACGTGACAAGTGGTATCAGAGCAGCGACGATCGTTGGGGCGTTGTCGTTGAAATTAGGTGAGGCGTTGGTGCTGTTGTGTGGACGAAGCATTAGTGTGGGTCGGAGTGATGGCATCACAACTGAAAGACAGTGTTGGTGCATCAGGGGTCGTGGTTGAGACCCTACGGAAGAAGAAGCAAACGACCTCGGAGCTTGATGGTCGTCTTGCTAAGGTTGAGCTCGCGATGGGGGACCTTGTCGACAGCATGGGGGTTGCCGAGCAAGGCGTCGCAGAGCTCAAATCGGGTATTTCGACGCTTGAACAAGTTATCGACGGGATAGATAGCCGTGTTCAAGTGCTCGAACTGGGAGTTGGTGCAACGGCAACGGAAGCCAGGGAGGTTGCCCAACTTGTCGTGAACGAGGTGGCCGACTCAATTCGGGCAGAGTTGGCGCAACTCAAGGGAACCATCATGGGGCAGCTCCAATCTATGAAGGAGCAACTTGATTCGGTCCGAGGGGACCTGAACTCGGGCAAAGCGGACATGACGCTTTGCAAAGCGGCGTGGGCGGAGTCACGATGCGGGAAGGACCTAGGATGAAGGTCCCGGAGCCGCCAAGGTACGAGGGTAAGCGTGACCCGAAAGTTCTCGACAACTTTCTATGGAGCGTCGAGAGATATTTCGAGGCCATGCACGTGGAAGACGATGCTTCCAAAATTTATACCGCCACAATGTATTTGTCGGACGACGCCGTCCTTTGGTGGAGGAGGCGACAAGAGGATATTAAGAAGGGGCTATGCAGCATTGCGACGTGGGACGACTTCAAGAGGGACTTGAAGAGGCAGTTCTACCCCGAGAATGCCGAGGAGCTTGCGATGAAGAAGCTACGAGGGCTAAGGCAAACGGGGACGATTCGGGATTACATTAGCCGCACTCGTCGCTCATGCTCGAGATCCCCGACATGGAGGAAAAGACTCGCCTCATTTTCTTCATGGACGGTCCGCAAAGGTTGGCGGAACAAGAGTTGAGGCGACGGGAGTCAAGACTCTTGCGGAAGCCATAGCCGTGGCGGAGTCCTTGATCGAGATTCCGAGGGATTCGAGACGGGACAAGGGCAAAAGGGTCGAAGAGGACGACCCCGAGGAGGAGGAAGCATCAAGGACAAGGCCCAGTCCAAGGGGGACAGTCGCGATGGAGGTAAGCAACACAAGCCACTTAAATGTTTTCTTTGCGATGGACCGCATATGGCTCGTGTATGCCCAAAGCGACAAAAGTTGAGTGCTATCATTGCAACTCTGGGAGAGGAGTCGACGACAGAAGCGTCGATGGGGGCGATGTGCTTGGGTGAGGAAGCCAAGCTCGCCAATGTACGACTCCTCAATGCGTCAGATGTCGTGGAAGAGGAGCCGAAGAGGGAGGCATCCACGACAACGCAAGGGACGAGCATCAAGCAAGGAGGCAGCTCGATGGTCGTAAACGGGTCGGTGAACGAGGTTCACACTAGGGTTCTTGTCGACACAGGGGCGACACACAACTTTCTTGCGCTACGGGAAGCCAAGAACCTAGGTGTGAAGTTCACCAAGGTGGATGGCGAGATGAAGGCCATCAACTCGGGAGCCACGCCGGTATATGGGAGAGCGTGGAATGTTCCTGTCCGCTTGTGGAAGTGGAGAGGAAAAGTCGACTTCTTGGTAGTCGACATTGATGATGAGGACGTTGTGCTAGGCATGGAGTTCCATAGCACCGTCATGCCATTTTGGGTAGGTGACGATATGTTATCGATCACCCACAAGGGGTGCGAGTATGACATCCATCTCGCACAGGGCAAGGAAGTGGGCGTGAGAATCTCTTCCTTGAAGGCAACATGGGCGCTAAGGGATGAGCGTCCAAGGTCGATCCAGGGACAGATCGAAACCTCGATTTCAAGGGGTCGGCATCGAAACAAGCTCCGTTGGACGAGCAACAAGGCGAAGCATGAGAGCCACATGCAAGGAACGTCAAGTGCTAGCCAAGGGGAAAAGGCGACAAGCACGAGACACGGGCGAGAGGGACATGCCCGAGGGTCGATCTTGACGAGGCCGTCAAGAATTTGGGTGGGGGACAATGTCACGGATGGCATTCGTCGCCCCAGAAGCATCGCTGGGCAAGCAGCGTGGGTTGGGCGCTGGACGATGGTCCGACGAGGGGCAAAATGGCACGAGACATCTGGTGGATAAAACGAGCTCCAAATGGGCTCAAATTTGGGGGTCCGCCATATTTTGGGCTAATAAAGATAATGGTCGATCCAGATTTTGGATTTGAGTCCCGAGAATCGGGTGATGGTGCACGGCCATATTTCGGGAAGTGCATGGAAGCTTCTAGAAGGGCCTAGCATGCTTTGTGGAGGTAAGCTTCTAGGCTAGGAGCTTCTAGGACGTGCCTAGAGTATTCCTTGCTGTACATAGACATTGTAGAGTGTCTAGAGTGTTCTAGGGCAGCAGTGTGTAGAACCCTCCATTTGAGGAGGTGCGGAATATTCTAGAAACTAGGGGAAGGTAGGATGGAGGCCTATAAATAGGCATCCCCATTCATTTGTAGATATCAACCAACACTTGTATTCTCTCTCAAGCAATATAAGAGCATTCTTATAAATCTTCTCTCTAGCAATCTTCCATACTTAGCCAATTTCAGTAGCACACTTAGCATAGCCAAGCTAGCCAAGCAAGCAATCGGGTGCCTTGACTTGCCTTCCGACGGGACTGTGAAGCAAGTAGGCCACGTATAGCGACTAGGGAAGAGTCGGTACGTGACAAGTGGTATCAGAGCAGCGACGATCGTTGGGGTGTTGTCATTGAAATTAGGTGAGGCGTTGGTGCTGTTGTGTGGACGAAGCATTAGTGTGGGTCGGAGTGATGGCATCACAACTGAAGGACAGTGTTGGTGCATCAGGGGTCGTGGATGAGACCCTACGGAAGAAGAAGCAAACGACCTCGGAGCTTGATGGTCGTCTTGCTAAGGTTGAGCTCGCGATGGGGGACCTTGTCGACGGCATGGGGTTGCCGAGCAAGGCGTCGCGAGCTCAAATCGGGTATGTCGACGCTTGAACAAGGTATCGACGGGATAGATAGCCATGTTCAAGTGCTCGAACTGGGAGTTGGTGCAACGGCAACGGAAGCCAGGGAGGTTGCCCAACTTGTCGTGAACGAGGTGGCCGACTCAATTCGGGCAGAGTTGGCGCAACTCAAGGGAACCATCATGGGGCAGCTCCAAGCTATGAAGGAGCAACTTGATTCGGTCCGAGGGGACTCGAACTCGTCAAAGCGGACATGACGCTTTGCAACGTGGCCCGGGGAGTCACGATGCTGGAAGGACCTAGGATGAAGGTCCCGGAGCCGCCAAGGTACGAGGGTAAGCGTGACCCGAAAGTTCTCGACAACTTTCTATGGAGCGTCGAGAGATATTTCGACGCCATGCACGTGGAAGACGATGCTTCCAAAATTTGTACCGCCACAATGTATTTGTCGGACGACGCCGTCCTTTGGTGGAGGAGGCGACAAGAGGATATCAAGAAGGGGCTATGCAGCATTGCGACGTGGGACGACTTCAAGAGGGACTTGAAGAGGCAGTTCTACCCCGAGAATGCCGAGGAGCTTGCGAAGAAGAAGCTACGAGGGCTAAGGCAAACGGGGGACGATTCGGGATTACAATAGCCAGTACGCGTCGCTCATGCTCGAGATCCCCGACATGGAGGAAAAGACTCGCCTCATTTTCTTCATGGACGGTCTGCAAAGGTGGGCAGAACAAGAGTTGAGGCGACGGGGAGTCAAGACTCTTGCGGAAGCCATAGCCGTGGCGGAGTCCTTGATCGAGATTCCGAGGGATTCGAGACGGGACAAGGGCAAAAGGGTCGAAGAGGACGACCCCGAGGAGGAGGAAGCATCAAGGACAAGGCCCAGTCCAAGGGGGACAGTCGCGATGGAGGTAAGCAACACAAGCCACTTAAATGTTTTCTTTGCGATGGACCGCATATAGCTCGTGTATGCCCTAAGCGACAAAAGTTGAGTGCTATCATCGCAACTCTGGGAGAGGAGTCGACGACAGAAGCGTCGATGGGGGCGATGTGCTTGGGTGAGGAAGCCAAGCTCGCCAATGTACGACTCCTCAATGCGTCGAGTGTCGTGGAAGAGGAGCCGAAGAGGGAGGCATCCACGACAACGCAGGGGACGAGCATCAAGCAAGGAGGCACTGATGGTCGTAAACGGTATCGGTGAACGAAGTTCACACTAGGGTTCTTGTCGACACAGGGGCGACACACAACTTTCTTGCGCTACGGGAAGCCAAGAACCTAGGTGTGAAGTTCACCGAGGTGGATGGCGAGATGAAGGCCATCAACTCGGGAGCCACGCCGGTATATGGGAGAGCGTGGAATGTTCCTGTCCGCTTGGGGAAGTGGAGAGGAAAAGTCGACTTCTTGGTAGTCGACATTGATGATGAGGACGTTGTGCTAGGCATGGAGTTCCTTAGCACCGTCATGCCATTTCGGGTAGGTGACGATATGTTATCGATCACCCACAAGGGGTGCGAGTATGACATCCATGTCGCACAGGGCAAGGAAGTGGGCGTGAGAATCTCTTCCTTGAAGGCAACATGGGCGCTAAGGGATGAGCGTCCAAGGTCGATCCAGGGACAGATCGAAACCTCGATTTCAAGGGGTCGGCATCGAAACAAGCTCCGTTGGACGAGCAACAAGGCGAAGCATGAGAGCCACATGCAAGGAACGTCAAGTGCTAGCCGAAGGGAAAAGGCGACAAGCACGAGACACGGGCAGAGGGGACATGCCCGAGGGTCGATCTTGACGAGGTCGTCAAGAATTTGGGTGGGGAGAATGTCACGGATGGCATTCGTCGCCCCAGAAGCATCGCTGGGCAAGCAGCGTGGGTTGGGCGCTGGGCGATGGTCCGACGAGGGGCAAAATGGCACGAGGCATCTGGTGGACAAAACGAGCTCCAAATGGGCTCAAATTTGGGGGTCCGCCATATTTTAGGCTAATAAAGATAATGGTCGATCCAGATTTTGGATTTGAGTCCCAGAATCAGGTGATGGTGCACGGCCATATTTCGGAAGTGCATGGAAGCTTCTAGAAGGGCCTAGCATGCTTTGTGGAGGTAAGCTTCTAGGCTAGGAGCTTCTATGACGTGCCTAGAGTATTCCTTGCTGTACATAGACATTGTAGAGTGTCTAGAGTGTTCTAGGGCAGCAGTGTGTAGAACCCTCCATTTGAGGAGGTGCGGAATATTCTAGAAACTAGGGGAAGGTAGGATGGAGGCCTATAAATAGGCATCCCCATTCATTTGTAGATATCAACCAACACTTGTATTCTCTCTCAAGCAATATAAGAGCATTCTTATAAATCTTCTCTCTAGCAATCTTCCATACTTAGCCAATTTCGTAGCACACTTAGCATAGCCAAGCTAGCCAAGCAAGCAATCGGGTGCCTTGACTTGCCTTCCGACGGGACTGTGAAGCAAGTAGGCCACGTATAGCGACTAGGGAAGAGTCGGTACGTGACAACTAGGTACCCTCTTTTCTAACCAATTATTAGACCAGTGGTTGTTATGATAAGCAGGAGCTCCAATAGCATTTCTAGCATATGCTCTATACTCTAAAAAACAAGACATTTCACCTCTTTTTATTGTTAAGATAAGAAGAACTTAATGAGAGACTAAGTTAGAAAATTATATTGATTTGGTTTTTGCTGTGGCTAGGCTTGGTATGTTGGGAGAAAGATAATGCAAAGAGGGGGGTTTTATAGCTGTGGTATCGCTATTAAGTACTATTAACCATGACTCATTCTTTCATATATGCTGCTTTCTTTCATGGAATAAAACTTCATCTTGTATAAAGCACGTGAAACGTTTGTTATATAGTAGTATTTCATAGTACATAATACCTCCGTTTTATATTAATCTACACACTTACACTTTTTACGCATGTCGATGCACTACTTTGAGCCTTTATATCTCTAATTTTGTATTTGTAAAAAAATATAAAAAGTCGATATTCTAAAACTACATATCGAGACGAATCAAACAAGACACCACATGACTATATTTTCTCTTAACCATAATTCACAAATGATAGTCAAAGGGAAATTTGTGAATAGTGTCAAAAGTGTAAGTGTGTAGATTAATATGAAACAGAGGTAGTACATTGTTTTTTGTTGGTGGTCCGGAGATGCAAGTCATAAAAGTAGTGATGGAGGTGAAATTGATATCATGTTTGGATTATATTGTACTTCATATTTATATATAATATAAGATATAAAGTAGGAAATAAGACATCTAATATAAAGTAGGAAATAAAATATAAGAGTTGCATATGATGATTGGAATAATTAATCATCAATCCAATTATCATTACATAATTTTTTTTTGGAAAATTTACAAAAAAAACCTATTAAAAGTTCAATTTTGTGAAAAAAACCTTTTAAAGCACTCTTTGCAAAAACAAACCACAAACTTAATTTTCTTTGCAAAATGAAACCTATTCCCATTTTCCGATGTGGCTTTTGAGATGCATAAGGGTGGCCCTTCTATATTCCTTTAACCCCCTGTTTCCATTAATTGCAGCACCACCCCTATGCATCTCAAAAACCACACCGAAAAATGGGAATAGGTTTCATTTTGCAAAAAAAAATTAGGTTTGTGGTTTGTTTTTGCAAAGAATGCTTTAAAGGGTTTTTTTTCGCAAAATTGAACTTTTAAAAGGTTTTTTTTTTTGGCAAATTTTCCTTTTTTTTTTGGTTAAGGGGGCAATATAATAAAATAGAGATACTACAAGATCAAGTTAGTTAGCATAGGGAGCTATTTCCCCTTCATTACAGCAAAAGCATAATTGTTCAAAACTAATATCTTCTAGGCTAATGTTTAATTCTACCCATGGATTCTTGGAAAATTGGCAAAACACATAAACTTCCCTACTCCCCTGGTGAGCTGATCAAGCCAAGATGTCTGCTTCCTGAACTTGAGCCCTTTCCACTTTCTGAATCTGGATTTGCCTCCCCTCCTGCAACAACTCCTTGCACATAGTAGTATAGTGATTATATCGATCTCTAATCCTTGTGTTTCCATTTATGTTATCGTCCACATCCACCATAGAATCCGAGAGTATAAGGCACTTAGACCACTGGTTGGACCTAATCCACATCAAAGTTTCTATTATTGCAATAATTTCGGAGAGATCAACATCATTGCTTACAAAGTTTCCACAGACCTGTTTTACTCCTACATATAGCTCCCATGCCTGCATGAAAGTTAGAAGCACAGAAGGAAGCATCAACTATGATAGTGAACTCGTGGCTTTAGGATATTTGAAGGGGTTGCAAGGGGTTAGGAGTTGGGGATAACTGATAAGATAGGTTTTGAGCAAGCATACTCAGTAGCCAGGAGAACCGATTGGTGCCAAAAGTGCTCTAGTTTAAGATCCTTATTATTGAAAACCCATTGGTTTCTTCTAATCTATATCCTCCAACAAAGAAAGGAAAATAGAGTGGCCCAAGAAATGTTATAGTGGTCTTTCATGATTACCTGGGAATTGATATTTAGATTTAGCCCATTATTAAAGTCCATGGAGAAAAAAACCCTAGGCAAGGTGCACTTCTGCCACACCTCTCTTGCTCTAGGACAATCCTTTAGGATATGCTCTCTTGTTTCAACAACTTTTTGGCGAAGGGGGCAATTGGGATTGCCAAGTGATATGTCTAGCATAGAGGGAAAATTTAATTAGTATACCATTGCACGTACAAGGCCCATAGGAAATTTTGAATTTTGGGTGACAAGGGGCCGACCACACACTATTCCAATCAAGGTCCATGCTGCAAGAAGGCGAGCATTGTTCCCATTCTTCCTTATAAATTTGTTTAGAATAAAAAAAACTTCCCCTAGCTATCCAACAAACAAGGGCATCCTCTTGGTCTTGGCTACCCCTATCCATATTATACTTCATAATCCATTGGGCTATATGAGGAGGGAGATCCATGGTTAAATCATGGAGGTTCCATCTTTCCTGATTCAACACACTATCAACTTTACGCTCTTCTTCCATGCATGTTATAGGACCAGTCACAGTTCTCCTCAATGGGCCAAAAGGGGTCCAAACATCATGCCAGAAGGAGACATAATTTCCTTTCCCAATACTCCATCCAGAGTACTTGGTTAAAATAAATATCCAACCCTTTCCCCATGTCTTGCCATATGTGGGAGCCAGATTTAAAGGGCTTAGGTAAGCTTCTCCCCCTGCAGTATTTTTGGTAAATGACTTGGGCAGCCAGGTTATCCATGGAGTTCATCTTCCAGCATAATTTAGCTAGGGCAATCCTATTGAAAATAGCATTTCTCCTAAGTCCTACCTTTGGCCCACATATCTTATCCCATGCTATAAAGGGCATTTTGTTTTTTCCCTCAATTTATATTAGAATTATATATGATTTTCATATTATTAGATTAAAAATAGCTCAAATAATTATGATGTAAGTTAATTATCTATATGGCATATATACTTGTACACAGTATTAATAATATGTTAAAGAATAATAATTATATCATTGAGCTAGTAATTTTATTGTTCATTCTTTCCGTTACGTGGATAAAGGAGGAGATGTCACATAGAGACTATGCAACCAAGAATAAATATAATCTAAAAATTGAACTAGACTACTACTTCTTAGGGGATTCGCAAAACGTTCATGTGTTGAGAAGAGAGATAAAGAGAAATAGTAGTAAGAATTATTAAAAAGTTCTGGAAAAAGTTTATAGAGAGAGGGGCTCCCCTTCTCTCTAGAAACCCTAGCCCCCAATTAAATTTCAACATAAATTGAAACCCTATAGCCTCCTCCCTTTTCTCTTCCTCTTGGATCTAGCCATTTTTATGGCTTAGTTAGCTCTCGCTTTGTGGCGTGGGTGGCTGTTTGGGTCGCTCCGTTGTGGATCAAGCCATCAAGGCCAATGCTTCTCTTCCTCGGTGGGATGATGTTGGACTCAGACTTTTCTTCTTCGCCCGCCTCAGCTGGGCTCGTATCGAAAACCGGTCCTCTTCTTCGCTTCAACCGGGCGGTGGGTCAGGTTTCGCTTCGTCTTCGTCTGAACTCTTGAAGCGGTTGTTTGTATTTGTTTTTTTGATTTTATGTTCTCTTTCTTTTTTATGTTTTCTTTTTGTTTAAGTTCTAGTTATCATTTTTCAGTTTAATGGTAGGATTTAGGTTGTTGTGGCTTCAAGTAACTGCGGATTCTTTTTGAAGATTTGGGAGCTTATTCAATTTCAGTGGTATTTTTGTCTCGCCCCCCGTGACGGTTTTCAAGAAGTTGTCTTTAATTGGGCTGGGGAGAATGTGTGTTGCCGCGGCTAAGCATCTACATGAGTTCCTCCATGCTCTTTTTTCTTCTAGTTTTTTAGTACTTGAAGCTTATAATTGTAACCATCCTTATGGATGCTTTAGGTGGTGTTTCTTGTGTAGACACCTCCTAGTTTTCTTTTCTTGATAAAAAAAGGAGAAATAGTAATAGGGCTCATGTAAGATGTTAGGAAACTTACAAATAACAAGATTAAAAATTTTGTGTCGAAACTAAACTAAAAAAGTTTATGATTAAGGATTCGTTGTAAGAAAAAAAAGTGTAGGAAAGGTTTCTTTGATTGCCAATATAAGAAGAAAACTTAACAATGTAGCAGAATGAGGAAAAATCAATATAATTCTGTGCTAAAAAACCTAACGATGGTTTTAGAAAAACAAAAATTTTAACTCTGATGCATGAGTTCTAATCTAGTCATTCTTTTTTTTAATTGTTCCACTTTAGACAACTTTGACCATTAATATCTATAAATTCAATTAATTAAAAAAATTTTAAAAGTTAATATTGTGAAAATATATACTAAGACATATCCAATAACATTTTATATAATGACTAATATTTGTTTTTATATATTAGTAAAAACAAGGCCAAAGTAAATTGTAAAAAGTTATATGGACTTGGTCCACACTAAACTAGTGTGGACCTAATGCTAATTCATGTAATTTATGAAAAAAAAGGATCACTATATAAAAAAATAAATATAAAAGATTAATAGATATAAATTATGAAGTTTGACTATGAAAAAAAAGGTTACTATGTCACAAAGTGAAAATTTCATCATGATAAACTAATGTGAGAAAGAATTATTATATTAAAAAAAAAAGTCACTATGGTAGATATTAACTGTATAGTGTAACTTAAAATTTGAAAAGGTTACTATATGAAACTAAAGGGTCACTATGTTAAATAAGTGGTTTTGGTCTACAATAATATTATTGTGGATCAGGTCCACGCAAGACTAACTCATCCTCAGTGAGATGGAAACCAAGAACTACAATAATGGTCCCCTAAAAAAAGAAAAGAAAAGGAAAAAAAAACTAGAATAATGTAGTCAGAGAATCTCGTTCAAATTATACTATTACACCATTCATATAATGGAGCATCTACGCCTCGATAAATAAAGGACCATGCATCTAGGATCTAGGCTCTAGCTAAAGAACAATTTAATATCCTTTTCTTTTCTTTTCTTTGCTGGTGTTTTTTTCCATTCTGAAAGGAACAACTTCTTATTTTCAGCACACATTTTACGTTAATGGGAACATTAAACATGAGCTAAACATTTTTTTAGGGCAAAGGCAGCTAGTTATGTTATTTGAATGATGAGAATATTGGAACACACAGTCCATTAATGATTCATGAATTTTCGTAGCACCTGAAATAAAGTTAATATATTGAACTACTTGTGGATATGGAGCATAAAATCGCCTAGTTAGTTCCATTTTCCCACATTTCGGGTACTCGACGTTCCAAGTACCGACAGAACATTTTGTTTTGTAAAGTGTGTAAAGATAATACTCAGAAGTTGCAATTGATATGTCTACATTATTATCGTTCTATACACTACTCCCTCCGTCCCATAATATAGTGCTTACTTCTTTTTTTACACGGGAATTAAGGAGAGTGGAGGGAGTAGTAGGATCTCAAAAAAAATATATTTAATAAAGTACTTTTGTCTTGGAACTACTCCCTTAGTTTTGTTTTCCTTTTAAAAAAAATCAAAAAACAATAAATGTTCTTTGGAATGGTGTAAAGTAATAAATAGAGGCACACATTTTAAGAGAAAAAGTAAGGTATTTTGGAGAATTTGTGTAAAGATTGAGGATAATTTAGTCCAAATAAATTGATAAAAATAAAATAGGCACAACATTTTGGGACACCCAAAAAGGAATGTAAGCACTATATTATGGGACGGAGGGAATAAAACATAAAAGAGTCATAAGAAGATTTTTCATCTAGCTAGTTAACGAATCATTTTTTAATAAGATATATTGTACATAAAGAAAAGGTATAACCCATGCTTTCAGACATTTATGGGACACGAGAAATAGAGGTGGTAAAAATTGACTCGACCTGCTAACCGGACAAGAAATTAGCGGGTTTGGGTTAAGGTTTTCAACTCGTTTAAGTGAGCGAGTTGACCAGACACGACCCGTTTGTTTAATGGGTCAAGTTAGGATTGAACATTTTAACCCGAATTTGACACGACAACTCGTTTAACTACTATTCTACTACCAATATTATTAGTTGGGCTTGAAATAATTTGAATAAATATATAAGATTTATTCTTTGGTTTTTGAATTTAGTTTAATTGAGTAAGATATTCGCATATAAGACGTGGGTTAAGAAATATATGACATACATTTGTTTAGTTTATGTAGATATGCGCGTTTGATAAGTGGGTCAATAAACGGGTCGGGTAACCCATTTAATAAACGAGTCATGTTAGGATTAAGTGTTGTTAACCCGGTTAATAAGCCGAGTTGCGGGAGGGTTGAACCCGTTTACTGCGCCCGACACGACCCCCTTTTACAAGCTACCTACCGAGAAAGAGTCCATGTCATGCATCCAAGGGCCATGCAGAAAGACATTTGAAGGCACTCACATGCCTTGGAACGGACATACAAAGCCATTTTGGAGCGCAGCGGGGCCGTGTCATGCAAGACAACGGAAGGCATATCGAGGGAAAGAATGGATCATGTAGCACCCAAATCCCATTTCAAGTCATCCCTAGCCCCATAGGAAGGTTCAGGAGGAAGAAAGTTGTCGGGGATTCAGAGGTCCTAAAACGGCTCCGAAGCACGGAAAGTTGAAGGCTATTATGAAGGATTTGGGTATTCCCGGGGACAATTCATTGGATCCCGTGGGATGCATCTTGAGGCCATGGTAGAATATTTTAATGCACTCTTACGTATTGGAACAATCATACAATAGCCTTCTAAGCCACTTTGGAGTGCAATGGGGGCGGTGTCATGCAAGCCAACATAAAGCGTACAAAGGCAACGAGGGGGTTTGATGCACCCAAATCCCATCCCAATGTATCCCGAGCCCCAAGGGAAGAACATGGATAAAAAACATTGTATGGTCCAAAAAATTCCGAAAATAGTTTCGAAACTGGCAAAAAGTAAAGGTTATAACCCACGCTTTCGGACATTCACGAGGCCCATAAAACGAAGGTTGTGGTAGTTTACGAGAGGTCATGCCGGGAAGGACATTTGAACGCACTCTCATGCCTTGTAATGGTCGTATGATGGTTCTCCGAGCCATTTCGATGTCCAATGAGGGCAATGTCATGTAAGCCAACGAAAGGCACACTTGTGGCAAAAAAGGGGTTCATAGCACACGTTCCTTAGGAAGATCCTAGATTAAAAAAGTCATCGGGAATGTAAAAGTCCCGAAACGGCTCGCGAAATGAGTAAAATTGAAGGCAATAATCCACGATTTCAGACTATTTGCAATGCCAAATCAATGGAGCCCATGAGATAATCAAGGGACCAAGAGAGGACATTTGAATGCATTCTCATGCTAAGCTTAGGTGGCATTGGGGGTGCAGCGAGTGCGATGGCATGCAAGCTAATGGAGGGTATACGGAGGCAACATAAAGGAGTCTGATGCACCTAGAAGCCATCCCATATTATCCCGAGCCCAGGATTAAAAACAATGCTAGGCATGGAGAAGTTCGAAAATAGCTCCGAAACAGGCAAAACAGAAGGCTATAATTCATTTTTTCAGACATTCCCCAGGCCTAGCCAACAGAGCCCATGAGATGCATCGAGGGCTATTTGAGGACATTCAGCAAAGGCAAACTCATGCTTTGTAATGGGCATATGATAGCTTCCTAAGGCTGAGCCATTTTGGGGTGTAGCGTGTCATGCAAGCCAACAGATGGTAGACGAACTGACGAAGATAAGGAATGGGGTTGGAAGCATCAAGAGCCCATCCCAAGGAATCTCAAGCCCTATAGGAAGGTCTTGGACGAGAAAATATCGACGGTCTGAGAAAGTCCAAACACGGTTCCAAAAAGGAAAAATTGATAGAAGACCCTACAAACCACAATTTTAAATATTCCTAGGGCTCAATCAACGGATCCCGTCAGATCTTTCCATGGGATATGGAAAGACATTTGAATGTAGTTCCATGCATTGGAATATTCATACGATCGACATTTGAATGTAGTTCCATGAATGTATTCCATGCCTTCAAGCCATTACGAGGTGAAACGAAAGCGGTGCCATGCAAGCCAACATATAAGACATACGGATAGGGGTGTCAATCTAGGTCATCAGGTGAGTTTGGGTTGGCCCGAGATTGGTCATTGTGCTTGGGTCAGATCGTATTTGATCAAACCTTTTCTCAGATCGGAGGTGGGTTGGGTCGGGGTTACTTAGAGTTAGATCCAAACCCGCCAACATATGCTCGGGTGTAGAGTTAGGTATGGGTCGGACCATCTCGGCTCGGCTCTAATATGCTTTGGGTTAACCTAAGTCAGGTTCTAAATTGGTTTGTGCGGATCAAGTTGGATTCGGGTGGGCTTGAGCCGGCTCAGGTCGTGTTCAGATGGACTTGGACTGGCTCAAGTAAGAGTCGAGTGGACTTGGGTCGGCTCAAGTCGGACTCGGGTGGACTTGGGTCACTCAAATCAAATTAGGGTGGAATTGGATCAGGCTATTATTTTTTTGAGTCAGTTCGTTTTCAGGTCATCATCGATATCGATCGAAGTTCGGATTGGTGCACACACATATGTGTGCGCAACAACGCAAGAAGTATAGAAATGATGATAAAAACTAATAATTATACTATATAGTTTAAACCATTACAATTATTAACTTAATAAATAAAAAAACTTCATTAATAAGTTCACATCTTCATATATATATGAGACATAAAATGTAATTGTTATCAATTATAAGGACATAGTTTGTTAATTATAACTTATAAGAGACATTAAATCTGCTATTATGATTGGTATATAAATAGTTACTTAGGTAAGTGCTTATTGTAACTTATATGATACATCAATATATTACTTAGATGAGTAATTACGTAATGTACAAGTGCGTGTACTATCAAATTCTCTATGAAATTGGAGAGAGATAATACTAATTACCAGATTGCTACTACTAACTATAAAGGTACTAGATAATGTCGGGTTGGTAACGAGTCGGATTGGCATGGGTTGGGTTGGCGTGGGTCGGGTTAACATTGGGTCGAGTTATAATGAGTTGGGTCTAAATAGGTTTTCTCGGGTCAACCTGCGTTCAGATTGACTTTGGGTGGAATTCAGATTGGTTCGAATTTTGGTTCTAAGGTCTAATTGGGTTCAGGTTAAGTTTGGGTTGGTAACAGGTTGGGTAGAGTTCTAATATGGTCGGGTATAACTAGGCTGAGTTGATTTTGGATCGGAATGGATCTGTTCGAAAACCTGATTTTATCGGATCAGAACAGATTTCTATTGACATTGATGTTTAAAGCCACATAAACAAGTCAAAAAGATTTATATGTTGTACACCACGCACAACAGGTCAAAGTTAGACACCAACTTCCTTATAATAAATAATTATTATTTTTTAATTTTGAAAAAAGTTATAGGTTTCTGTTGGTAACTAAAATATGATTATATGGTGATGTAAGTAATAATAGTATATAATCTTATTTTTATATACAGCACTCCTAATTTTTGTTATTTGTTTTAGCAGTTAATTGGACATCCCAAATTTGATAAAATTGTTTATCTTTATTTCAAGTACTTATTTATTATTGTTTGCAAAATGATGATACAAGAAAGAGAAAATTTATAATTAAAATACGAAATATAAGACAATTAATTTCATTTACTAAAATATAATATACTGTTTGTGATAATTTAATACTAAAAATATCACTAACATACATCAAAATTAAAGGGATAAAATGGTTGTTCATTTGGTGGGTATTGGAGTTGAACCCGCGTTAGTATATATGCACAATATAGAGTCTAAGTAGGACGTTTGTAACCATATTTGTGGAAACGAGGAAAGGCTTACAGACGATACCTAGGCACCCACAGACGAGGAAAGGAGTATTAATCGACAAAATGCTTCGAGGAGTTGAAAATAAGCAGAGATCCGGAGATTCCTAAACAGGTCAACCTTTCGAACTTTTGTTGAATCCATGGGCAGGCAAGAGACAACCTGCAATGGATACAAAACACTCATGCTATAGCGCCTAGTGCAACGGCTCCGGTACAACAACAAGCACCCGGTTTGACCTTGTGGGTGGTGATTTAGTAGAGGGGGTGGAAAAGTAGCTTTGTTACCCATGTTATTAGGGACCTTACACTTTTTGGTCCACCACATCCATGCTTTTACAATTCATGTGACGGTACTAATACTTCTAAAAGGCATTTAATTTGCTCGTAGCTCTCGTTTGATACCAGATAAAGCAAATCTTGGGGTTTCGCTTCCCTTGTAATGAACCTGGAAGCGGGGGAACATACATGCCAAGTATTCGCGTGGGATCATGTATTCTTAGGGCATTCTGGATGTACAAAGCAATTTCAGTAGTAAAATTCTGTTTCAGTTGGAAAATGCAGTCAGATTTTTGGGGTAGTATAATATAAGTGATCAAGGGGTGGTAACTCATATCACGGGAGAAAACTTTGCGTAAAGTTCTATACTATTAATGGGTGGCTCTTTGATTTCTTATGGGGCGCAGGCATCTAAGGTAATTCGGTCTTATGGCTCTTCATTATCTGCATATGGTCTCTTTTTCCTACGTGCTCATTTTGTATGGGCATTTAGTTTAATGTTTTTATTTAGTGGGCGTGGTTATTTGCACGAACTTATTATATCCATCGTTTGGGCTCATAATAAATTGAAAGTTGCTCCTGCTACTCAGCCTAGAGCCTTGAGCATTGTACAAGGACGCGTTGTAGGAGTAACCCATTACCTTCCGGGTGGAATTGCGACTACATGGGTGTTCTTCTTAGCAAGAATTATTGCAGTAGAATAATGGTTAGGAGGAGGCAGCATTATGGTATTAAGTGTAATATCCTAAAAACTTAACCATGTTTAATTAGATAATTAATTATGATAAGAGGTTAAATTTCTTAATTAAGAGCATTGTCAATGGTTGGACTCTTTTTGGGGGCAATTATTAATTAATTACCTTTCCTTCCCTTCCTATTAAATATCCCCATTTCACTTAAAAAACATTTTTTTTTTAACCCCAAGGGTAGGCCTTTTTTTTAGGGTCATCAAATTATCTCTCTTGTTTTCTCTCTCCTTATATCCCATCCCAATACCCAATGACATCATGCCACATGTCATTTCCTATTTCCTAAATCTTCCAACACTCTTCCTCCTCCCCAAATTGTCAGCTTTTGTTTTTTTGCAAAACCTCCATAAACGGTCTATGAGGAAGAACCGTTTATGGTCCTCTTTCCTCTCTTTCTCTTCTCTTTTCTTTCTTTTTTTTAAAATTTTTTACTTTCTCTCTCCCTTAAAAACCTCTTGGGGTTCAACCATTGGCAATTCTCTAAAGAGGCAACAACTTAAAATTTGGATTGAGCAAACCAATTACGTAAGCTACCAATTTACAATGTTGGAAGTTGAGGTGACAAACTAATTTTCTGGTTTTTGAAAATAAAAGGAAATTGAGGAAAATCTTATTAAAATATAAGAAATTGAGTTTCTTCTTCCTTCCAACTCCCTCCTTCCTCTCATAGGGTAAACAAGCTGAAATTATCATCAGATTTTGTTCCCTAAAGCACCGAACAAACTACCTAAGTCAACAATTTCAGCAGATGTTTTCTTCTTCGAAACATGGCTTTGCAATTCCATCAAACTAGCTCATTGTTTTGGAGCTTCTAGAAGCCATAGCAATGGCTATAAATAGCCATGTTCACGGTCCTTCAAGCATTCACTCACCACTCTCCATTTTTAATCCTTCCTCCCTCAATAGCTCGCCGGAAAACACAGCCAAAAACGCCCAAAAAGGGCTTTAGATTTTCGCACTATCCCTCTCTTTCCTTTGTTTTCGGGCAAGCACAATCACCACAACACCACCTCGCCAGCCACCTCCAAACCACCGCAGCACCACGTCCCTTTGCCTCCTTCAACCGCCGAGCCCAGAGCACCTCTGTGCGCCGTCCTCCCTCGACTCAGACGCACTCTCGCTCGCAAGCCTCTCATGCTCTCTTGCGCACTCTCTCAGTCTCTCGCGTCGCGTCTCTCTCTCCTCACCTCGCCTCTGCGCCACCGTCGGGAACGTTGCGCCTCTGTCACGCGTCAGCCCTGCTGCCTTCCCCGAACGCCGGAGCTTCGCCTTTTCTCTCTTCGTGGTCCTGCCCTCGCGTTAAAAAAAAAAGGAGAGGTATAGTACGTTTTTATAAAAAAGCGGAGATTATTGGACTGAGGTGCACAATGCTCATTGTGCACCCAAAAAAGAACATACCATTTATATAAAAGAACACGAGTTTTTTTCAACAACTTTTCTACTTTAAAAAAGAACACACGACTTAAAATTAAAGAACATGTAAATCTATATTTATAAAAGAACATAGGTTATAATGAAAATAACATATAGTAAATGAATATCTACGCTTAAGGTAAAAGAACATGTACCTTTTAAATTTAAATTTGAAAAAGGAATCTTTAGTTGCAAAATTTAAGGAAACAAATAACAACAATTTTTTAAAATTATAGACTCTAAAAATGATAAAACGACGTAGTTTAGAAAAGGGTGCACCATGCTCTACGTGCACTTGGGTGCATGTACTTATTTGCGCGTTTATTAGCTTTAAAATTCTGATTTTCAAGTTTAATATTCAAGCCCAAGTTGTTAACTTATATTTTGGGCCTAAAATCTATCCACTTAGCTAAACCACTTAGTCTATTTTGATGCTTTAATTTATTGGGCTTAATGGACTGATTAAATTAAGCTTAACTAAGCGACTCAATTTGGCTCTTATAAATATTATTAGGCTATTGTTCCTAATCACCAAGTTAGTTGAGTTTAATTAAAACTTATCATGGTCTTAATAAGATTATTAATCGTTAATGTTATGATATTACCCTTATTTGTTTCATGAAATGTTATGGTTTAATAACCTTGGAAACTTAGTATGTTTTATGGATTGATTAATTAAAGGCTTCTGATAACCTTAGTTAATTATATAATCTGAGTATAAGCTATAACTATATTGTTTCACTAAAACTCATATTCACTTATAATGTTTAATTAACTTGCTTTATTAGTATAAATTGACTAAATAATATTATTGTAATAGTTGAAGGCTCTATTATAGCAATAGACTTGGTGAATTAATAATAACTGATTAATTGGTATTAATTATGGACTCATATGATAAATTATAAAAATAATAATGTACTTTTATAACCAAATGAAATAGTTATATGTTGTTACAAATTGTAATTATAATTGTTTACTAATTCTAAAATGAAAGTAAAGGAGTTACTACATTTATTAGTTAATGACAAGTCCCTTTATTAAGTTAAAAAAATAATGATTACGAATTTATGAGCAAGACAATGACAATCTGACGAACCCTATGACTATAATAAGCTCTAAATAATATTTAGGTATATAGGTTAAATAATGAAACACATATTAATATCACTATTCTTGACTAGATTTAAAAGGATAAGAGATATTACAAGCCTCCCCCGGCTATCAATGTTGTTTAGCAGGAATTCAGGTAGCGTCTATTGCTAACACCCGCACTCCCCTTCCAACTATATTTTATATGATGCTTTTATGAAATGTTTATGCTATGCTTTATATGGTGTGCGGGATATGAAATGTTCGGCTATGTAAATGATGTTTATAAATTATTTTATGCTATGGGAAGTATGATGACTTGATGACGTTTTCGCGATGACTAATGACTTTGTTATATGATTTCTGAAAAGTACATAAAAGGCACATATATGATAAATGAAAAGAGGTTATGGCAACATAGTAATGAAACGCATTGTTCATCGTATTCCCAAAAGGGATACCGCATTGTCCGCCGTACTTCCGAAATGAGTACAGCATTATTCGCCGTATTCCCCAAAATGGATACCGCATTGTCCACCGGATACCCCAAAAGGGATACTGCATTCTTCGCCGTACTTCTGAAAGGAGTACCGCATTGTTCGTCGTACACCCAAAAGAGGTACTGCATTGGTAGGAGGTATCCTACAAAACTAGATGCCAGTTGCCAAATGATGATAATGTTAATAAATTGATATTACAGAATCATGATGATGATATAATGTAATGTTTACGTAATGGTTTCATATATGTTTTACGATATTCTCTCCCATCTGATTGCAAATAAAATGAATTGAAATGAATTTACGATGTTAGGGTGTTATGTTACTGAGCCTCGGCTCATGACGTTTTGTTTTTCAGTTTTAGGTACTGATGGGGATAATGGAATGACGTAGCAGTGAGGAATGTTTAACTTTTATATTATGCAACAATGACAGTTATGTATTATAAGTCCATTTACTCTAAATTACTCCCTCCGTCCCAGAATAGTCTGAACACTTTCCTTTTATGTTTGTCCTAAATTAGTTTGAACACTTCCATTTTTGGCATGGTCCCACTATTAATATATTATTTCTTTTATACTACTTTGGCCCACACTCTACCTTTTATCAATAAAAAGTTACACAACTTTCTCTCTCCTCTAATAAAAAATACCCCACCAACTCCTATCACATCTACTTTTTAAATAAAATAACATTTGATAACCACACTACAACTTATCATCTTAAACTACGTGTCCCAAGAAGTGTTCAGATCTTTCTGGGACGGAGGTAGTATGAAACTTTAGCATTGTTTAAGTTAATTATATACATTCCCTGATTGATCATCATAATATGTTCAGTTTATGAAAGTATGTTGCCATGTATATCTTCCGGATGGGAGGTACGACAGTGCTAATCACTGTATTAACTAATCTAATAATGATGCTTAGGAGTTGGGGAGTTACATTAAGATTTCCAAGGTTTTGCCAAGGCTTATCTTAGGACCCCACTACTCGTCGTATTTGGTTTGGTATTGCTACTGCACATGACTTCGAGAGTCAGATGATATTACTCAAGAACGCCTTTATCAGTTTATCTTTGCTTTTCACTTTAGGCAGTTAGCAATCATTTTTCTGTAGACTTTCAGAAATTTGTTTCATGTAGCTTGGCAAAGAAATTTTCACTAGTGAAAAAAACCTTATCTGTCACTTAGTAACAGATTCGGTTTTTACAAAACCGCATTCGAAAATCAACAAAAAAGGGAGGGAAAGCTGGGCAGAACATATGATCCGGTCCTTTAGTGAACCGGATCATATTTTAGAAACTGCTGCGGTTTTCTAAAATCTAATCCGGTTCACAAGACCGGATCAGATTGTCCGTTATTTTTTCCAGCACAAAAACCCGTGTTTTTATTTCTCTCTCATTCACCCATTTTCAGTTCCCTCCTTCAGCGATTTTCGTTTCTCGCTCCTCTGCTCCCTTAGACTAAGCAGTTCAATTCTCCCTCCACTAGTGGGTTCGACCACGCACCACCACACCTCACCGCCAACCACCTGCGCGACTGCCGGCCACCTGATTCCGCCGCCACCCGAAGCTTCCACCACCAGCTGGGCGCCCTAGGTTGCGCACCACTACTACTGCAAGTCTCTGCCGTAGCTTGTGCACCACCACTCCATTCCTCTGCTAGCTTGCCGCACCTCCACCTTCCTCCTCCTAAACAACTACATTCCTCCTCCACCCCTCCCTAAACAACTACATTCCTCCTCTACCTCTTCCTAGGTAACTAAAAGTTCATAACTTTTGTTGTAATCTCATATTTGAAGCTTCAAGTTTATAATTCATTGTAGTTTCATGAATAATTGTTAGTGAAATTAGGTTGTATAATAGTTAAAGGGTTTAAAGTTGATTGATTTGAGTTAATTTGATTTTAGTTTAAGTAGTCAGTTTGATTTTTAGGTTAAAAAAACTAGGGCTTTGGTGGGGTTGTTGTTGTGGTTGTTGTAGTCGCGGTTGTTATTTTTGTGGTTGTTGTGTTGTTGTTGTTGTTGTTGTTGTTGTTGTTGTTGTTGTTGTTGTTGTTGTTGTTGTTGTTGTTGTTGTTGTTGTTGTTGTTGTTGTTGTTGTTGTTGTTGTTGTACTTAGTTTGGTTTAGTTTAGTTTAGTTTGGTTTGGTTTAGTTTAGTTTAATTTAGTTTAGTTTGATTTAGTTTAGTTTTATTTACTTTAGTTTAGTTTAGTTTAGTTTTGTTTAGTTTTGTTTGATTTGCTAATTTATACTAATGTTAACTTTAAACTTTGTTGTAGATTATTGAAGCTAGCTAGTGACGGAGTGTTGAGTTCGATTTCCCTATTTACAACCTTGATATTGGTATGTTATCACTCATATTTAACTTTCTTTCATAGTAAATTGGTTTATATGTGCAAATATGTATATATTTATCGTTGAATTGAGATTAGATGTAAAATGTTTTGTTATTTAAAAACCTATGTATGCATCATCATATCATATGCCTAGATACTCGTTCGAGACTTACTCATTAGGAGTAAGTCTTGAATAGTCCCCGGTTTGGGACTGTTCTTAGATGTTTAATCTCACTTAGGTGGTGAATGTATGTCTTTATTTCGATTCTAGAGGAAAATCTTGGCTCGTCGTTTCCCTACTTTTGTTCTCTGGGTACATATGTAGATATAAGTAACTATATATCTACATCTTGTACTTGGAGAACTGTAGGGAAATACCACCGGATTTTCCGTAGAATCGAAAAGAAGACATACATTCACTAGTGAGATTAGACATTTAAGGATGGGTTAGGTTGGAGTGATAAGGACCCTTGGAAAGCATGCCTAATTTCATCAAATGTATATGGTTCATAAACTCTAATCATGTAATGAAGTTCGTCATTGACATGAGGTACTTGTTGCTTGTGTTTAATTAGAGGTCTGATTGAAATGAATCGTGCATGGATGTATGGTAGTCGCGACACGTGTGAATTCGTGGATGGGGTCTTTGAATTTTGTGATGCTGCATTAAGTCATCAGGCTGCAACGGGAACCGAGGGGTTTTATTGTCCTTGTGTTGATTGTAGTAATGTGGGCATGGTTAGTAGCATTGGGTCGCTTAGGGAGCATATCTTTCGTTGCGGGTTTAGACAAGACTACCATGTATGGGTTTGGCACGGTGAGGAGGGTATATATGATGGTGGGAATGCCATTGTTAACGGTGTGCATGAAGGAGGTGAGTTTGATGTCATTGAGAATGACGAGAACATCGAGGACGAATATGAGGATACTGAAGTAGAGGATGATGATGATGAAGGGGACCATATCGAGGAGATGATGGAGGGGGTGGATGATCATGCTGGCAAACGGCCTCGTATTTTTGAGTGCATGACCGAGGCATCTCGGAAACTGTTGTATCCCGGTTGTACGAGGTACACCAAGCTGACGACCGTGATAACACTCTTTAATATCAAGACGAAAGCCGGTATAAGTGACTCTTGTTTCACTTCCTTGTTGCAAGCCTTTGGTGATATGTTGTCGGACGACCATGAACTACCCAAGTCGAACTACTATGCTAAGAAACTGATGTGTCCCTTCGGTTTAGAGTACCAGAGGATACATGCTTGTCCAAACGATTGTGTGCTATATCGAAATGAATATGAAAATATGGATAAGGTGTCCTCGATGTGGGAAGTCGCGTTACAGGCGCGCAGGGGTTAGTGATAAGAAAGGGCCTTCAGCAAAGGTGATGTGGTATCTTCCGATTATACCACGATTCAAGCGCATGTTTTCAATTAAACAAGATGCTAAGAACTTGAGGTGGCATGCAGAACGAAGGAAAAAGAACGGTTTTCTCAAACATCCAGCTGATTCTCCGGAGTGGAAAGGTATCGATCGACTGCATAAGACCTTTGGTGCCGAGGACAGAAATTTGAGGCTTGGCCTATGCACGGATGGGATGAACCCATTTGGCACTCTTAGTTCTCAACATAGTACGTGGCCGGTTCTTCTAGTTATATACAACTTGCCTCTTTGGTTGTGCATGAAACGCAAGTACATCATGTTGTCGATTCTTATTTCAGGGCCGAAACAGCCTGGAAACGACATAGATGTCTACCTCCAACCACTTGTTGATGAGTTGAGAAAAATGTGGGATGAAGGAGTTTATGTGTATGACGCAATTGCTGATGAAGTATTCACATTGCGTGCCATGCTTTTATGCACTCTTAATGACTATCCTGCTTATGAAAACTTATCCGGGTACAAGAACAAAGGGAAGAAAGCATGCCCGATTTGCATCGACGACACGAAATCTAAATACATTACTACTTGTCACAAAGATGTTTATATGCGGACCCGAAGGTTCCTTCGACGCGATCATCCTTATCGTAATAAGAAGAAGGCATTCGATGGAACAGTTGAGGAAGGGGTTGCTCGTAGACCATTGACTGGTATTGAGGTTTTTGATCAGGTCAAGGGTATTGAAATGATATTCGGTAAAGGAGCGAGTGATGGTGCTAAGGGACTTTGGAAAAAGGAGTCTATTCTGTGGAAATTTCCATATTGGAGAGATCTAGAGGTTAGACATTGTCTCCACGTTATGCATATAGAGAAAAATGTATGTGACGCCATTTTGGGGACACTTATGAATATTTCACATAAGATAAAGGATAGCAAAGGGGTGCGACTGTATCTGGAAAGTGAGGGGCTTCGACCAGAACTATGGGCTCAAAAGAGGGACACTAAGAAAAGAAAGAAAAAAGAGAAAGTGTCTGGTAAAGGAAAAGGAAAGGGAAAAGGAAAGGAAAATGATGATGATAGGAACTATTTGCCTCCGGCTTGCTACACTCTATTTAGAGCTGAGAAGCGACTTTTTTGCGAGTCTTTGTACAACATTAAGGTTCCATCAGGGTACTCATCGAACATGAAAATATTTGTTACCTTAGACGGTGAGTTGAAATTATCGAGTATGAAGTCTCACGATTGTCATGTAATGATGCAAGTATTCTTACCGATTGCAATTCGAGGGATATTGCCGAAACACGTGAGACACACCATAACAGAGCTCTGTTCGTTATTCAATACTATATGTAGCAAATAGTTACAACCGTCGAAGCTTGATGCTCTCCAGGTTGGTGTGATAGAGACTTTGTGCAAGTTTGAGATGTATTTCCCACCTGCTTTCTTCGACATTATGGTCCATTTGGTTGTACATCTAGTTCCAGAAATTAAGCTATGTGGTCCGGTGTTTTTGAGGTGGTGCTATCCCTTTAAGAGACATATGGGGTCTTTGAAAGATAAAGTAAGGAATCCAATGCAACCAGAAGGAAGTATAATTCAGGGGATTGTGAGTGAAGAGGTCGGTAATTTTGTGGTTGAGTTCTTAACTAATGTTGATCCTATTGGACTTCCTACATCTCGACACGAGGGCAGACTCGGGGGTAAAGGTACATTTGACTCCAAAATGATCGTACCTCCTGTTGAAAGGCGTATACAAGCACACTTATTTGTATTGCAGCATATGGTACAGGTCCATCCCTACTTGGATGAGCATATGGAGGAGTTGCGCGATCAGAATCCAGGTAAAGGGACTAGAGCATTGATGCAGTTGCTTAATAAGACGTTTATTGATTGGTTCCATAACCGATTAATGCGTGAAGTAGATTCCACTGTTTCTGAAACTCAGAAGTGGCTAGCATTTGGTTCTCGAGAAGCTGTGCACTCCTATGAGGGTTATGATGTTAACGGATATACGTTTTGGACAGATCGTCAAGATCAAAAGTCGAGATCTCTGCAGAATAGTGGCGTTTCAGTAGAGGCATCATCTACACATTATGCAAGTGCCAATGAAAAGTCTCATATTGATGCTAGATTGTTATACTATGGACGGGTTCAAGATATATGGGAGCTTGACTACTCTGGTTTCACGGTCTGCTTATTTCGATGCAAGTGGGTTGATTATAACCGGCACTACGTAAGAAAAGATGACCCTTGTGGATTTACTCTTGTAGACTTGGGTCGGTTACGTGATAGTGAAGAGCCATTCGTGCTTGCATCACAAGTTAAGCAAGTATTCTACGTAACTGACCCTTCTGATAACAAGTGGCCAATTGTTGTCCCGGGAAAAATAAGTATACTTGGAGTTGGTGATGTTGAGGATGAGGAGGAGTATGATGCGTTTGAAGACACCCCGCCTTTCACTATTCCCAACTCCGATGTCACTGATGTGGAGTTAGCGACAAATTACATGCGTGTAGATCACGGGGAAGGGATAATGGTTGAAACTTCATAGGAAGGTGGCACAAGTAAACAATAGGCTCGACTTCTCAAGTTCAAATTCCGGCTTTCGACTTTTCAAGGTCATTTGACTTAATTTCTCACTTTTAGTCGCTTGTAATGTCATGTATAGTTCTTATTGGTATATATATATGTATTACAATCAACTAAACTCGATTCACATGTTTTGAAACCCAATTTGGGTAAGTGAATGTCATTTGGGGCCGATTTCGGCTTTTTAAGGTCATTTGACTTAATTTCTCACTTTTAGTCGCTTGTAATGTCATGTATAGTTCTTATTGGTATATATATATATATATATATATATGTATTACAATCAACTAAACTCGATTCACATGTTTTGAAACCCAATTTGGGTAAGTGAATGTCATTTGGGGCCGATTTTGGCTTTTCAAGGTCATTTTGACTAAATTTCTCACTTTTAGTCGCTTGTAATGTCATGTATAGTTCTTATTGGTATATATATATGTATTACAATCAACTAAACTCGATTCACATGTTTTGAAACCCAATTTGGGTAAGTGAATGTCATTTCGGGCCGATTTCGGCTTTTCAAGGTCATTTGACTTAATTTCTCATTTTTAGTCGCATGTAATGTCATGTATAGTTCTTATTGGTATATATATATATGTATTACAATCAACTAAACTCGCTTCACATGTTTTGAAACCCATTTTGGTAAGTGAATGTCATTTCGGGTCGATTTCGACTTTTCAAGCTCAATTAACTTAATTTATCGCTTTTAGCCTCATTTTAGGTCATGTATAGTTCTAATTGGTATATATATACGTATTACAATCAACTAAACTCGCTTCACATGTTTGAAACCCATTTTGGGTAAGTGAACGTCATTTCAGGCCGATTTCGGCTTTTCGAGTTCAATTTCTTTAATTTCTCGCTTTTAGCCTCATTTTAGGTCATTTATAGTTCTTATTTGTATATGTATCACCATTAGATTCACTTAAAGTCGGGTCACATGATTTTAAAGACATTTCAGGTAGATGAATGTTGTTTCCGATCGAATTATGGCTTGTGCGGGAGGGGGCCGTGCGGGGGTGGGCGGTAGGGGTGGGTTACGCGGGGTGGGGCAGCGAGGGGGTCCGCAGGGGGAAGCAAGGGGGGTGGGACACAATAGAGGGGTACAACAGGTGGAGGGTGGGGGCACAGCGGGGGGTACAGTAGGGAGGGTGGGGCACAACAGGGGAGGTACGGTAGGGAGGGTGGGGCACGGGGGTGGGCAGCGGGGGTTGGGGGTCTGCTGGGGGGCAGCAGGGTTGGGGGTCTGCAGGGGGGCGGAAGGTGGGGGGTCTGCAAGGGGGGCAGCAGGGTTGGAGGGGGTCCGCAGGGGGGTGGCATCGGGGTGGGGGGTCCGAGAGGGGGGCGGCAGGGTGGGGGGGTGCGAGGGGGCAGCAGGCGTGGGGGGACTGCGGAGGGGCAGCTGGATGTTCTTTTTTTTTATGTTCGTTTTATATTCGTTTGATGTTTGTTTCTAATGGTTATATTTGTTTGATGTTCGTTTGATACCATTTTTTTTGTTAACTCTTGCACGTTTCTAATTTCTTTTTTTACATTTCAGGACTTTCAAACATGGTCCGAGATGATGTGATTGTGGAGGAAGAAATCGAAGATGATTATGATAAGTCATTGGATGATGATGATTAGTATGATGCGGAGAAGGAGGAGGATGAAGGTGAATCGGAAGACATAGCGCATGATGAGGAGAAGCGCTTGCGTGAGAGGGAAATTCGCTTGGCTAAAATTAATGAGGAGCTAGCCGATAATTCTCCCCCCGTTGACGACAATGCTAGGGAAGATTATCCATGTATTTCATCCATCATTGTGCCACACAAAAATGCGGGGAAATAATTGCATAGGACCACCAAAACTCCAAGCATCGTTGCAACAAAGAAGCGGAAAGGAAGGGGTGCGACTAAGGGTTTGAATGTTAATAAGATCCATATGACCCTCGAGTATGATGATTTGGGTCAACCTTGTGGTAAGTGGCGTGCAAAGTATGGGAAGCATATTGGGTTTTGTATGCGCAAACTCAACATTTTGGTCAAATGGAAAGATGTGCCCGAGGGAATGAAGAAATCATTATGGGAAGACACTTGCATAAGTTTAATTTTCAACTCAATTACTTTAATTTATCGCATTTAGGCCATCTTAGGTCATGGATAGTTGTAATAACAACATATACAACCATTAGAGTCAAGAAAAATCACTTGACATGCTTTGGAACCCATTTTGGGTAAATAAAGGCCATTTCGGGCCGATTTTTGCTTTTCATAATCAATGTACTTAGTTTCCCGAAATTTAGCCACATGTTAGGATATATATAGCTCTAATATCAACATATACAACCATTAGAGTCAACTAAAATCCATTCACATGCTTTGAAACCCATTTTGGGTAGATGAAACTCATTTTGGGTAAATGAAGGCCATTTCGAGCCGATTTTTGGTATTCATGCTCAATTTACTTTGTTTTCCGCATTTAGCCACATGTTTGGACATACATAACTATAATTACAACATATACAAGCATTAGAGTAAAGAAAAATCACTTCACATGCTTTGGAACCCATTTTGGGTAAATGAAGGCCATTTTGGGCCGATTTTTACTTTTCATGTTTAATGTACTTAATTTCCCGCATTTAGCCACATGTTAGGACATATATTGCTCTAATATAACCATATACAACCATTAGAGTCAGCTAAAATCCATTCACATGCTTTGAAACCCATTTTAGGTAGATGAAACTCATTTTGGGTAAATGAAGGCCATTTCGGGCCGATATTTGCTATTCATGTTCAATCTACTTTGTTTTCCACATTTAGCCACATGTTAGGACATATATAGCTATAATTACAACATATACAACCATTAGAGTTAAGAAAAATCCATTCACATGCTTTGAAACCCATTTTGGGTAGATGAAACTCATTTTGGGTAAATGAAGGCCATTTCGGGCCGATTTTTGCTATTCATGTTCAATTTACTTTGTTTTCCGCATTTAGCCACATGTTAGGACATATATAGCTATTCATGTTCACTTCACATGCTTTGAAACCCATGTTTTCATTGATATATATGTATATGGAAATTAACTATTTGTTTGTTTCTTGTTTCTATAGAATTTGTTCCATATTACTCCTAATGAAGCCAAAAAGGCGTTGTTCCTATCCGCGGTGGCCGAAACATTTAGAGCTTTCAAAAGCAAACTAGTTAGTGGGTGGATCACGAAACGGAGAAAGATGAATGTAAAGAGGAGGAAAATTGTAAAATCAAAGCAAAATGAGACGGAAGAAACAGAATAGGACGGAGGAGAGGAAGAGCCACGACAACCGGATCACATGCCTTATGAGATTTGGGGCCATATAAAACGAGAAGATTGGGAGGCATTTGTTGCCCAAAATACTACGCCGGAGATGGTGGTAAGTATTGTGCTTTACGTTATATTCGACTTTGCATATTTACTTTTAATACAATTAGATGTGTTTTCAAACTAACCATGTGATTTTATAGGCTAAGCGTGAGAAACATGCCCACAGTTCAAGACAGAGGAACCACTACCATCATATGGGTTCCTACACTTATGCGAAGGCGAGACAGGTGTGGATTGACAATAAATTGTACCCTTCTATTGATGCATCTACAACGACATCTTCTACATCCAACGCCACATCTGTCAAAGTTGACCGTGTCGCTGATTGGTGGTGCTCCATGCATAGGCGTGATACAAACAACAAAATGACCATTTCAGATCCGGGGACCTTGAAGATAGCCAATGCCGTTGTAAGCAATTGCGTTCCTTTTAAATTGCTCCCCCACCCCCGCCGCCCCCCCACTGAGCACCCCCTACCCCCGCCGCCCTGCTGTACCCCTGCGGATCCCCCGCTTGTAACCCCCGCAGATCCCCCGCTGTACCCCCGCAGATCCCCTACCGTACCCCCCGCACCCCCCTCCCCGCACACCCCCCACCCCGCTGCCCCTGCACCCCCCCACCATGCCGCCTCCTCGCGCACCCCCACCCCGATGTACCCCCTGCAGACCCCCCTCCCCCTACCGTACCCCCCGCTGTGCCCCCTGCTGTGCCCCACCCCCTTGCTGCCCCCGGCGACCCCCTCCCCCTTGCGCCCCACCCCACAGACCCCCCCTACTTTCACTTGCACAATCCCCCTTGCTCAACCCCCTTGTTAATTTGTTATTTTTTATACTTACACTTGTAGTTCTATAATCTATATAAATGGGGCTCAAGCAAAAAGAGGTCAGAGGTGAGTTCACTCCCGAACGCAACAAAGATGCTCTTTACGAGACTTTTGGAAAGGACCACAATGGACGTTTGAGGGGTTTTGGTGGTATTGTCGATGTGAAAAAAGCCTATGCTAAAGATTCCTCCGTGGGTACAAGATCACACTCTAATGTTTCCGCACCACATGATATGGATGCTATGTCACAAGCTATGCGGGAGAAGCTTACGGAGGAAATTACAGAGAAAGTGACGGCTCAAATCACGGAAAGTTCCAGCGCGGTCCTTTCACAGTTTGGTATACCGGCGATACGTCAACCTAAACTGGATCGTCCTTTGGAGGACAAAGCTAGCCATCCTAACACACAAAAATCCGCACCATCTATACTTGAGTTAGAGGTAACTACTATCCTTCTTATAATTTTTAAAACTAAGTAATATAAACTAACCTCAATTCATTTACTTTTTGAAGGAAGAAACGCCTTGCCAGCTTTTACTAGATGTAAAAGATAAGGGTTTGATTGTGGTGGCTGAAGGAAATGCACAACCACGAAGTGAACGAGCAATAGTCCATCACAAGTCTATCTGTGGACAATGAGCACTTGGCGGTTAGTGTTGTCACCATCACTCCTGGTTACGAAGACTTTGCTCTTCCGTTGCCTAAACCGTCAGTTGATATAAATGTGTTGACCGACGCTCGTGGTGGTTATGTGTTGTGGCCATCGGCATGGGTGAGGTTTTCAGACGAGGTAAAATGAAGCAACTAAAAACCATATTCATATTGATTTATTTCATACCTATTAAGTATTAACTAACTATTTTGAATGTTTTTCCCTTTGAATTAATAGGTTTTGGAGAGAATAAACAAGCCCAAGGAAAGCAAGGCGGACTCACCTCCTCTAGAAAAGGCGAAGGAGAAGGAGGGTTCAAGCAGGCCAAAGAAGGCCATTTCGGGTAAAGGAATGCAAGACTCCAAAGGTTTAAATCGCCAACAAGATACTTGGATTGAGAAACCAACGCTTCAGTGTCTCACAAAGGCATGCTTATGGCTACATGCAAATGTGCGTGACATGCCGGATGATACACATGTGGAGGTGAAGTTGGGTACCACGGAATTCAACTACCACGAGGAAACATCGACATGGGTGTCTAAGGTTGATGTGAAGGAGTTACTTTGCGGAGAGATGTTGAATGTTTCCTTGATTCAAGCCTTCATGAGGTATAACATTTGTACTTATGAAATATATGAACTTCCTTTGCAATATCTAATAATATATCTATGTTACATACTTGGTTGTGCTTTGAAGATTATTCCAAGATGATCCTCGTGGACACGATCAGTATGGGTGGTTATGTCCAAAATTTGTTCGAGCTGACAATTGTTTGCAAAACACAACTGAGGTTAAGGAGTATATTTGGCTATGTCTCAAAACAGCTAAACGTGCACAATATAAGTTCATATTTGCCCCTTGTTTTGAAGAGTATAGTTCTTAACCTTGTATTAATTTTTACCACTTAATTATTATACAATACAAGTACTCACATGATTGCTTCCTAACTTTTTTGGGATTTTAGTTTCCATTGGTCGCTCCTTGTGATTTTTCCTTCAAACAACACAGTATATCAGTTTGATTCTGCAGCTCAAGATCCACCACGATCCTTACTCCTCAAATCATGCATAAATAGGTATGTTTGTTACTTAAAATGCTTATTAGCATAACACGTTTCACTAATTTCATCCTTTGCCCACTTCTCACATGAAATTAACATAACTACAGTTCTTTGAAGAAAGTTGAGAGAACAAGAAAAGTTCCTCAGTGGAAAGCAATGAAGGTAATACATATTACTTAAGCTACTTCTTTCTTTTACAAAAAATAAACATGTACGTTTCTTACATGCTTTTTTTATGTAATTCTATAATTAGTGTGCTCAACAACCCGGGGGAACCAAGTGTGGCTACTATGTGTTGAGGTTCATGTTCGATATAATCTCAAGTTGCAAGGGAGTCAGGGATCTTGAGAATGTATTATACATAAATAATAAGTAGCTCAATTTAGGGTCGATTTCGGCCTCGTAAGCTCAATTTTTTTACTTTCCCGCATTTAGCCACATGTTAGGTCATATATACTTATAACAAGTACATATAGAACCATTAGAGTCAAGTAAACTACATTCACATCATTTAAGACCCATTTTGGGTAAATGTACGTGATTTAGGGTCGAATTTGGCATTTCAAGTTCAATTTACTTAGTTTCCCACATTTAGGCACATGTTAGGACATGTATAGCTCTAATAACAACATATACAACTATTAGAGTCAAGTAAAATCTATTCACATGCTTTGAAACCCATTTTGGGTAAATGAAGGCCATTTGGACCGATTTTGGTCTTCCAAGCTCAATTTACTTTGTTTCCCACATTTAGCCACATGTTTGGACATATATAGTTCTAATAGCAACATATATAACCATTAGAGTCAAGAAAAATCATTTTTCATGCTTTGAAACCCATTTTGGGTAAATGAAGGCCATTTCGGGCCGATTTTTGCTTTTCATGTTCAATGTACTTAGTTTCCCACATTTAGCTACATGTTAGGACATATATAGCTCTAATAACAACATATACAACTATTATAGTCAAGTAAAATCCATTCACGTGCTTTGAAACCCATTTTGGGTAAATGAAGGTAATTTCGGGCCTATTTTGGCCTTCCAATTTCAATTTACTTTGTTTCCCACATTTAGCCACATGTTTGGACATATGTAGTTCTAATAGCAACATATATAACCATTAGAGTCAAGAAAAATCATTTTTCATGCTTTGAAATCCATTTTGGGTAAATGAAGGCCATTTCGGGCCGATTTTTGCTTTTCATGTTCAACGTACTTAGTTTCCCGCATTTAGCCACATGTTAGGACATATATAGCTCTAATAACAACATATACAACCATTAGAGTCAACTAAAATCCATTCACATGCTTTGAAACCTATTTTGGGTAAACGAAGGCCATTTCGGGTCGATTTTGGCCTTTCAAATTCAATTTACTTAGTTTCCCACATTTAGCCACATGTTAGGACATATATAGTTCTAATAGCAACATATATAACCATTAGAGTCAAGAAAAATCATTTTTCATGCTTTGAAACCCAATTTGGGAAATGAATGCCATTTCCGGCCGATTTTGGCCTTTTAAGCTCATTGTTCTTATTTTCCCACATTTAGCCACATGTTAGGACATGTATATTTCGAATAACAACATGTATAACCATTAGAGTCAAGTAAAGTCCACTCATATGCTTTTGAAACCCATTTTGGGTAAATGAATGTCATTTTGGGCCGATTTTGGCCTTCTTAGCTCAACTTTCCTTAATCTCCCGCACTTAGTCTCATTTTAAGGTCTTATATAGTTCTAATAAGTACATATGTAAGTATTAAAGTCAAATAAAGTCCACTCACATGCTATGAAATCCATTTTGGGTAAATGATTGTCATTTTTGGCCGATTTTTGCTTTTTAAGCTCGATTTCCTTAATTTCTTACATTATATTATTTGCTCAATCTCTTTAGAGTCAACTAAAGTCATATGTGTGTTTCCTTATGTTTTTTTTATAAGGTATTCCTCGATGGCAAACCAAGGGAGAGTTCTTTCACCACAGCTGAGATAGACGAGGTTCGGGATTTGCTAGCACGCTACCTTACCGACTTTTACATGTGAAGATGATGTCGAGGCTTTGAGTTTCTTTGTTCTTATTATGTTACTAGCTACTTATATAGGTCCAATTGATGTTTATTTTTTATGTTAGTACTTATTACAACTTTATTTGTAGTACATTCTCAAAATATTATATATATATAATATCATTTTGACTTGAATGCGACGCGTGCGTGAGACTTTTTCCAATTATAGCAGGTTTAGATATAAGATTGATATAAATATAATTATAATATATATATATATATAACACAAACTGATCCGGTCCTCTAACATAATCGGATCAGTTTGTGTGCTTTGCATACAACCATAATGGCGCCAAGACCGGATTAGTAAATTATTTATCGATCCTAGGTTTTGGACCAATCGATAAATAATTTGGATCTGCTGCGAGCCCACCTGTTGCGGACCAAAATCGAATCAGTAAGCCCGGTTTTGAACGCATTAGATGGGCTTTTTTTTCCACTAGTGTTTGGATCATGAGTATAAGCCCCTTTACACGTAAGACCTATTGCTCATGCAATTTGGGATCCTCATTTTGGTGAACCAGCTGTGGAAGCTTTTACTAAAGGGGCGTCAACACGTCAATAAGTGCAAGCTATAAAAGAATGGTATATATATATATATATATATATATATATATATATATATATATATATATATATATATATATATATATATATATATATATATATATATATATATACGAAAAACATGTTCTTATATTGCTTTTTTTATTTATAAACTATATAACTATTTCTGATGTTAAACAATTAGTTAACATATTTATCTCTATCATAATATAACTCACATGAAACTATACTCATTTGGGTAAATCATAAAACGACCCTAAATTAAATAAATTCAATTAAAACAAGAGGATATAGCTACTTATTGCTAATTTGACATTTTAAAAATTAATTAATTGTGTAACATACAAAAATAAAAATACAAATTGTCATTCAATGCTTATGTTTGGGGTTCGAAGCCGCATTAGTATCCATAGTGGAGAGTCTAAGCAAAGCGTTTATAACCATGTTGGCGGGGGTATCAACATGTCGGTAAGTGCAACAAAAAATTATATATGCTAAGAATTCTTTATGTGCAGTACTTGTTTTGATATTGATCGATAATTGTTTGTTTTATATCATATAGCTGCAGTCGATACCAAAAAAATGTTCAACTTTATCTCAAATGTTCTCAGTAATTTTAGGTAAGAAATTATTTATTCAATACAAGATCCCGACAATTGGACAATGGATTACTAAACCTTTTGAGATTCATCAGGAAGTTCTGGATTCTTTTAAAGAAGTTCTACAACACGATGCTTCCTCGAGTAATTTAGATGAGATTGATATGGTTCTTCGTGATTGGATATTCAACCAATGAGTCATCAACAAAGCCAGATTCTTTCTCATCCTTTGAGGGATGTTGAAATTAAAGAAGCCATGTTTACTATAGGAAAGTGTAAATCTCTTGGTCAGGATGGTTTTATAGCAGAATTTTTTTATCAGCATTGGTATATTGTGGGGAAGGATGTTATCAAGGAAGTTTAACATTTCTTCTGCACTGGTAATATTCTTAAATCATGGAATAGAACTTTACTAGCTAGTTTTAATTCCAAAAATTGATTCCCCGATTAACCCTAACCAATTAAGGCCAATTAGTTTGTGTAATACCCCGTACAAATGCATCTCAAACCGCTAGCGGTTCGTCTCAAGCTCATTCTTCCTTTCCTTATCAATGAATACCAACGATGATTTTGTTCCGGGACGTTTAATGAGTGATAATATAATACAATCATGTCTCATGAGCTCATCCATTATATTAATCAAAGAAAGAATAATTCCAATACCTTTGTTGTAGTAAAAATACATGAGTAAGGCCTATGATAAGGTTCATTGGCTTTTTATTACCCGGGTTCTAAAAGCCTATGGTATTCCCCCCTTTTGTATTAACCTTGTTTATCAATGCATGGCCACTGTTTCCTATACCTTGTTGATTAATGGTCAAACTTCAGAAAAATTTCACTCCTAAGTGTGGCCTTCGACAAGGAGACCCAATTTCCCCATATATCTTCCTCTTTTGTATGGAGATTTATTCTTGAATGCTATATTTAAGTCAAGATCTTGGTGAGTTTACGGGTATTAGTGACTAGGCGTTCTCCAAAAATTACACATCTCTTATATGTTGATGACGCCCTCCTTTTTTTTCGTACCACCCCACAATGTTGTAATTCAATCTCAAAGATTACTTCTAGGTTTTGCTTGATTTTTGGGGAACAAATCAAATTCTCTAAACCAGTTATTAAGTTTAGCCCTAACACCTCCACTTCTCAAAAAACTTTGTTCAAAGACATTTTAGGTGTTAACCTTGTTCAAAATATTGGTACTCATTTGGGTGTGCCTATTGATATTATTGAGTCAAAATCCGAACACTTTCGTTTGTAGTGGACACAAAGTGGCTAAAAGAGTGCATGAGTGGAATTTCCCTCCCCTTTCCTTCAATTCAAAGGTCATTTTGATAAATACTATTTTGGTTGCAATGACTTCTCATATCATGGCCTCTCTACCTATGCCTATGGGAACTACGACAAAACTTGAATCCCTTTTACACTAATTTTGATGGGCTAATAAAGGTCATAAAGGTATTGTTGGGTAAATAAGGATGTTTCTCGCCTCCCCAAAGGTTTGGGGGGGTGTTGGGATTCTCTCTCCAAATATTTTGAATACTTATCTTCAGATAAAGCAAGTTTGAAGAATTTCAAGATGCCCTAACCTTCTCCTCTCGAAATTTTTAAATACGAGAGGCCCCAGCCTTATGTTATCAGGAATAACTTTGTCTTCTTCTTCTCATATGTCATGGGAGATGAGGGGTTTAAGGTGTGCTGAAGTCACTTTGTTCAAAGGTTGTGCTTGGAAAATTGGGAATGACAGATGTCTTAAAACATTTTCTAATCGTTGGGTGAATAATGAGATTCATGTGGTTCACTCGGATATTAGCTTATGTCAAGCCCATAATCTAAAAGTGTCTGATCTTATTAACCATACTTCTCCATTCGTGGAATCAAGATTTGGTCAGGCGGTTTTTTAGTTTCAATGATGCTAGAAGCATCTTATCAATGGAGCTACCTACGAATGATGAATATGACTTTCTTTATTGGATGGGTCATCACTCTAGTAAGTTTAGTCTTAAAAGTGCTTATGCCAGGATGTCCACTATTGATTTTCTTGTTTGGCGACATTCTTCTACTAATCTATCTCATGATAGAGTGTCTTCAAAATTCTATGGCATCTCCCTATCTCTCCAAATTGGAAATTCTTTTTATGGGAAGTTGTTCAAAATAGGCTACCTACGAGAGTTAATCTTCACAAACGTGGTGTGCCTTTGGATATCCAATGCTATGTTTATGGTAACTATGTTGAAACCCATAATCATCTATTTAGAGATTGTATTATTGCTTCGTCTTTCTGGAACTAAAATCAAGTTTTTAGTCCAGCAATTACATATGATCCAGCTGTTCAAACTGATTGGATCATTAACCATATCATGCTCGCTCTTACAAAGCGAGGATGATCTTCATAGTAACAGGCTTATAAACTTCACTATTTCTCTATGGAAACTTTGGATGCACAAAAATGAAAATATTTTCCAAGGTTCAACTAATGGTATGGATATTGCACAAAAAAAGAACCACTTTTATCAAGTTCATATCAAATGGAGTACACAACAACACATCTTCAGTTTGAGTTTTCTTCACTGTAGTGAAATGCCTTGAATCGTGTTATATCGGGTTATATTCGAAAAGGCGAGTCGCGGCAGATGTCTCAGCTCGCGGTCAGATGTCGAGAGCTGACCGCGACTCGCGCCAGCCACCGCGACTCGAGCCCAGCGCCGTGCCACGCGGTAAGCGCGGGATACGGTAAACGCGGGGATGCGATTCTGAATTAGATTCTGAGTTAAATGCCTGTTTAACCTAATATCGTTTATTCGCCGAAATTAGTTCATAACACATTTGTAATCTGATATTCCTCTTCATCAATAAAACTATTCTCTCTCTCTGCCCGTGGACGTAGCCAACGCACTGTTGGTGAACCACGTAAATCTGTGTGTTGTTTATTACTTTTTGGCATTCATTATTTGTTCTTCCTCACGTCTGTCATAACAAATTGATATCAGAGCTTTGGGTTTTCGATCTGAGTGAGAAAGATGTATGGGATGAATGTGAAAATCGATAAATTCACTGGGAGAAACAGTTTCAGTCTGTGGCAAATAAAGATGCGGGCTTTACTGAAGCAACAAGGGTTGTGGGCACCGTTGGCAAAGAAGTCAACGGATTCAGTCACCGCTGAGATGGAAGTTCTGGAGGAAAGGACATATTCAACGATTATAATGTATCTTGCTGACGACTTAATCACTGAAGTCTCGGAGGAGGAAACCGCCGTCGATCTGTGGTTGAAGTTAGAGAGTCTATACATGACGAAATCTCTAACCAACAAGTTGCTCTTGAAGGAATGTATGTTCAGCCTGCGTATGCAGGAAGGTACGTCTCTGAGGGACCATCAAGAAAAATTGAATACTATCTTACTAGATCTTCGTAATATTGATGTTAAAGTAGATGATTGATACGCTCAAGTTATACGATGTTTTTGTGGTATTTTAGGTACACTTTGCTAGGGGATTTATTTGTAATTGTTAATGTTGCATGTAAATCGACCTTAGCGGAAGTTCGGAATTTTATATATTAATTATTGTTAAAGTTGTAAGTTCCGAGCTTTTGGAAGCATGAATGGTTCCACAACATCGTCTCACCAACCAAGCTCTCGTGAGCATCACCAAGCCAGCACAAGCATCGCATGCTCGCCCAACCAGTAAGCCAGCGCGCGCTCGAAGCAAGCTGCCCAGCACCGCACGCCCAGCGCCCAGTAGCATGCTCGCCCAGCGCTCCGCATCGCCAGCCCAGCACGCGAAGCATCGCCAGCCCAGCGCAAGAGCTCGCACCTCGCGAGCATGGTCGCACCTCGCGACCTGCTTGCTCGCACCTCGCGAGATTCCTCGCACGGTGCGACCTGTTGGTTTGGCCCAGTTCTTCAGCTCGTGTTGGAGGCAGAGATCACTCGCACGGTGCGACCAGACTCGCACCTCGCGACCCCTAGGTCGGTCTAAATGTCGGCTGATTTTTGAGCTTTAGTATAAATACTAAACTTGATTTTGGACCTAGGGGGGGCAGCAGCCACAAGGAGAGGGAGTCTCCAAAACTCCACTCCCCTCTTGTTGTCTTCTCTTTTTAGTTTTTATTTTCTAGTTTAGTTTTTGTAGATTTCAATTATGGGATTGGCTTATGCTATGCCAATTGTAGCTTGAACCGTTCTTGAACGAGATTAATATGGAGCTTCAAGCATTATTGTGAGATCTTTCCTCTCTATTTAGTTTCTTTGATTATGGTTTAATTTATATGCTTGCTTTCTATGATTTTTGCATGATTATGCTAGGAACGTTACTAGTTTGATTGCGTAATTAATCTAATGCTAGATTTAAGAATAGAATCGGATTCTTTTATTCTTTTATCAATTGGTAGCAAACTAGGGAGTAACTTAGATGCAGATCGTCTTGGTTATTTCTTGGGGAAATTGAATTAACTGTTGAATGTTTATCGCTTGTATGACGTTAGCAGGTCTATTGATTCTCTGTGTTTATTGCTGCTATTGGATTGAACTTAGACGCGATCGGACTAGGTTATCCTTTAGTTAGGGTTTTATAGTCACGCTGATCGTGCTATTCAACTAAGAATAAGGAGAATGCGAGATTAATTCTCAGCAATAGATAATTATGGAAATAATTAGAGTTGAGGTTCAAGGATCGATAATGAATTGAAGTGTATGTTAATCGGATTCAAGATCTTTCCATAATTGATTTCTCATTTTGTTTATATGCTAGTTAGTTTTAGTTTGTTAGTAAATCTACTTGAAACCCCCCTTTGTAATTATTATTAGGTTTCTCGGCCCTTAGCTTAATCTAGGTTTCGAATCACGCTAAGTACTAAACTCGTCCCTGTTTCCCTGTGGATACGACCCCTACTTCCATTATACTTCCTTAGTGTAAAAGAGAGTAGGAGAAATTTTATCTTTGGCCGGGTGCGGTGCACAACGACACCATTCGCGCCCGCCCAAATTTTGGCGCCGTTGCCGGGGAAACGGTGTTACTTGTTTGTATTTAGCGTGATTTTTGGATGGTATTGTTTGTGCTCTTTGTTTTTTGTTGACACTCATAGCGCTAACGATGCATTGCAAGAGTTCTTCTCAATCAATTTTGCAGGTACTTGAAGTGGAGATTGACATGGAACCACTACTGTCACACATGGAGCACAACCCAATGATTGAGCTTAAGGTACTAAGTCGAGCTCACGACTTTAAACAACAGCGCTTCTCGGGAGGCAACCCGAGATCCCTTTTATTTTCTTTCTTTTCCTTTATTTCTCATCAAATTTCCACCACCACAACAAATTTTCTTTCACCCACCGCCCACACACTACAAAAGATCCACAACCAATTTTAATCCGCTTGGAACCAAAATCCACAAAAGAAAACCCGTTGGGAGGACTTCAATAGCTAGGAGTTGGTAACACTAGAGGATTGAGATTGTTAATGTATCTTTTCGATCTCTTAAGCTAGGTGCAAATCTAAAAAATTCAAAACTTTTGAACTTGTCATTTGTTTGAGTGATTCGAGGGAGAGGGTTGTGAGTTGATTTATGAGATTTGAGTTGGTGTTGTTAAGAAGTTTGAGTTTGACGGATTGCTTTTCATGAGTTTTGAGCATTCGATCTTCGATTTACCCGATTTTCAAATTTCTCCCCTTTTTCAGTTTACTTTTTCTTTTTAATTGTCGACACATTGAGGACAATGTGTAGTTTAAGTAGGGGGGAGGGTATTCTCATTCTCATGTATCTATGTTGTATATATTACTTTCAATTTGAAAAAAATGAAAATGAAAAAAAAAATTGAAAAAAAAAGAATATAAAAAAAAGTGATGAAATGAAACCCGCCGAGTTGAAAACCCACAAGGGTGGGTGACTCGGGCAAAAATGGGGGCTCGGATAGGTCGAAAACCCGAAAGGGCGGCCTATGCAAAAAAGAGCTAGTTGAGCGGGTAAGATGGTGAGATGGAAAAAAAAAATGTGAGAAGCTAGGATGAAAACCCGAAAGGGCTCCTAGGCAAAATGAGAGATTAAGAGAGAATTTTGTACTTTGAAAACTCATTTGCCGGAGATGGTGTCATAAGGTTGAAAGCGTTTTCGGGTTGGGTTGGTTATTTCATCCTTGATTTTGTGAAGATTTGTTTTGGCTTTCACATTCTTTTGGTTGTTTGTTTGTTTTTGGGAGTAAGCATGGAATTTATCCCTTTTTGTCTTTGTTCCATGGCTTGCTATTTTAAGTTAGTTGTTCTAGTAGTAGTTTATCTTTTGAGGTTTTAGGCGAGTTGTCATTTTGATTGTGGCGTTGGAGTGGGTTCAACTCCTTTGAGATCCTTCAGGATTTGAGCTCACATTTTGGTTGTCGTTTGCTGGTTATTATTGTTGTCGCGTCTTTGTATATTTCAGGTGAGCTTGAATCTAAGTGTGGGGGAATCATCGTCCCTTACGTTTAGGTTTTGAGCGGATGTTGTTAAGATGTGATGATGATGATGTAGTTGATGGGGAGTGTAGGTTGGTGTCGATAACTTGGGCGATGATTTAATTGGTATTTCTCATTTTTGAGTTTACTCGAGGTCGAGTAAAGTTCAAGTGTGGGGGTATTTGATACGCTCAAGTTATACGATGTTTTTGTGGTATTTTAGGTACACTTTGCTAGGGGATTTATTTGTAATTGTTAATGTTGCATGTAAATCGACCTTAGCGGAAGTTCGGAATTTTATATATTAATTATTGTTAAAGTTGTAAGTTCCGAGCTTTTGGAAGCATGAATGGTTCCACAACATCGTCTCACCAACCAAGCTCTCGTGAGCATCGCCAAGCCAGCACAAGCATCGCATGCTCGCCCAACCAGTAAGCCAGCGCGCGCTCGAAGCAAGCTGCCCAGCACCGCACGCCCAGCGCCCAGCAGCATGCTCGCCCAGCGCTCCGCATCGCCAGCCCAGTGCGCGAAGCATCGCCAGCCCAGCGCAAGAGCTCGCACCTCGCGAGCATGGTCGCACCTCGCGACCTGCTTGCTCGCACCTCGCGAGATTCCTCGCACGGTGCGACCTGTTGGTTTGGCCCAGTTCTTCAGCTCGTGTTGGAGGCAGAGATCACTCGCACGGTGCGACCAGACTCGCACCTCACGACCCCTAGGTCGGTCTAAATGTCGGCTGATTTTTGAGCTTTAGTATAAATACTAAACTTGATTTTGGACCTAGGGGGCAAAGCACCACAAGGAGAGGGAGTCTCCAAAACTCCACTCCTCTCTTGTTGTCTTCTCTTTTTAGTTTTTATTTTCTAGTTTAGTTTTTGTCGATTTCAATTATGGGATTGGCTTATGCTATGCCAATTGTAGCTTGAACCGTTCTTGAACGAGATTAATATGGAGCTTCAAGCATTATTGTGAGATTTTTCCTCTCTATTTAGTTTCTTTGATTATGGTTTAATTTCTATGCTTGCTTTCTATGATTTTTGCATGATTATGCTAGGAACGTTACTAGTTTGATTGCGTAATTAATCTAATGCTAGATTTAAGAATAGAATCGGATTGTTTTATTCTTTTATCAATTGGTAGCAAACTAGGGAGTAACTTAGATGCAGATCGTCTTGGTTATTTCTTGGGGAAATTGAATTAACTGTTGAATGTTTATCGCTTGTATGACGTTAGCAGGTCTATTGATTCTCTGTGTTTATTGCTGCTATTGGATTGAACTTAGACGCGATCGGACTAGGTTATCCTTTAGTTAGGGTTTTATAGTCACGCTGATCGTGCTATTCAACTAAGAATAAGGAGAATGTGAGATTAATTCTCAGCAATAGATAATTATGGAAATAATTAGAGTTGAGGTTCAAGGATCGATAATGAATTGAAGTGTATGTTAATCGGATTCAAGATCTTTCCATAATTGATTTCTCATTTTGTTTATATGCTAGTTAGTTTTAGTTTGTTAGTAAATCTACTTGAAACCCCCCTTTGTAATTATTATTAGGTTTCTCGGCCCTTAGCTTAATCTAGGTTTCGAATCACGCTAAGTACTAAACTCGTCCCTGTTTCCCTGTGGATACGACCCCTACTTCCATTATACTTCCTTAGTGTAAAAGAGAGTAGGAGAAATTTTATCTTTGGCCGGGTGCGGTGCACAACGACACCATTCGCGCCCGCCCAATGATGAGGATGTTGCTTTAATTCTATTAGTGTCTTTGCCTTTATCGTATGAGAATTTTGTGGATTCTTTTATTGTTGGGAAATATATTCTGTCATTAGAAGAAGTAAGATCTGCTCTTCATACTAGAGAGGTTCGTCATCAGGCATCTGGTTCTAGTACAGAAAATCAGGCATCGGGATTAGTTATTACTGGGGGTAAGGGACAAGGAAAATCTGGTAAAAAGAAATCGAACTATAAAAATTCGAATTCTAAGGGTCCTAAAACTAATGATGTCTGTAATTACTGTAAAGAAAAAGGGCATTGGAAAAATGAATGTCCTAAGAAAAAGAAGCAGCAGGAAAAGAATGAAGGTTCTGTTGCTCTGGCAGAAACTGAAGGTAACTCTGAGGAAGATCTGGCCCTAGTTGCTAATAACTAGTCATATTATAAAGATGTGTGGGTTCTTGATTCTGGGGCATCGTATCATATTAGTCCATGCAGGGAGTGGTTTTCGACTTATGAGCAGATAGATGGGGGCAATGTTTCTATGGCCAATAGTGCTGCCTGCAAAGTAGTTGGAATAGGCTCCATCAGGTTAAGGACTCATGATGATACATTCGGCACCTTGAACGAAGTTAGGCATGTTCCACTGATGACAAAGAATCTGATATCTTTGAGTCTTCTTGACAGTAAGGGTTTCTGTTTTCATGGTGAAGGTGGAGTTATGAGTGTTTACAAAGGTTCGAAGGTGGTTCTGAAAGGTATTAAAAATGGTACCTTATATCTTCTTCAAGGTTCCACTGTGACAGGTTCCGCTGCTGTTGCATCATCTGAGATTCACACGGAGGATATGACCAAGCTGTGGCATATGAGGCTTGGACATATGGGTGAAAGGGGGATGCAAATTGCTCAAAAAAGGGATCTTCTATGTGGGCACAAGGTGCAGGATCTAGAGTTATGCGAGCATTGTGTGTTTGGGAAGCTTCATCGCAGCAAGTTTCCAATGGTTGTTCATAGAACAAAGGGCACACTTGATTATATCCATTTTGATTGTTGGGGTACTTCCCGAGTTGAATCTATTGGAGGTCATAGGTATTTTGTGTCGATGATCGATGATTATTCAAGAATGACTTGGGTAATTATGATGAACCATAAAAGTGAGGCTTTCGAAAATTTCAAGCAGTGGAAAGCTTTGGTGGAAAATCAAGTTGAAAGGAAGATCAAAAGGCTGCGAACTGATAATGGTCTGGAATTTTGTTGGTCTGAGTTTAATGAGTTCTGCAAATATGAATGGATTGCTCGCCATTACACTGTCAGGGATACTCCACAACAGAACAGGGTAGTAGAACGGATGAATCAGACATTGTTGTAGAGAGCGAGGTGCATGCTCTCTAATGCTGGGTTAGCTAGAAGAGTTTGGGCAGAAGCTGTAAGTACAGCTTGCTATCTGATCAACCGTACGTGGACCTCACACAGGTATTGATTGTAAAACACCTTATGAGGTATGGTTTGGTAAGCCTGCAGATTATTCTTTGATGAGAGTTTTTGGTTCTACTGTTTATTATCATGCAAGTGAGGGTAAATTAGAACCTAGAGCTAAGAAGGGTGTATTTGTGGGTTTTGGGAGTGGAGTTAAGGGCTATAGAATTTGGTCACCTTTTGAGAGTCGAGTTATACTTAGTAGAAGTGTAATATTTGATGAAAATTCTACGCTTAACTCTACTGTGAAGTCTCCTATGGTGTCAATTAGTAGCAATGTTGATAATCAGGTGGAGCTGCAAGTCACTCATGATGAGAGTGAATCACAACACCAAGGTGGAGAAGATCAACATGGTGCTACTGAATCTTCTAGTCATCAATCAGCCTCATCTGAAGCACATCGACCTAGCATAGCACTTGATAGAGTTAGAAGAGTTGGTGTGGGACCTCCAAGGAGGTATGGTTTTGAGGATATGGTTGCTTATGCACTGCAGGTTGCTGAAGAGGTGGAGGTGGACACTCATGAGCCATCCATCTATAAAGAAGCCGTTTCAGGTAGTGAGTTTGCTCAATGGCTCGCTGCAATGGGAGATGAGATGGAGTCTTTGGATAAAAATTAGACTTAGGAGCTAGTCAAACATCCTAAGGAGAGAAAGATTGTCACGTGCAAATGGGTTTTCAAGAAGAAGGAAGGGACCTCACCTTCTGAGGGGGTCAAGTATAAAGCTCGGGTTGTTGCAAGAGGGTTCACGCAAAGGGAAGGAGTTGATTATAATGAGATTTTCTCACCAGTGGTCAGACACACTTCCATTAGGGTGTTACTAGCAATAGTTGCACATCAGGATCTTGAACTTGAGCAATTAGATGTGAAAACAGCTTTCCTTCATGGGGAGTTAGAAGAGGAGATTTATATGACTCAACCAGATGGGTTCCAAGTTCCTAAAAAAGAAGACTATGTTTGCAGATTGAAGAAGTCCTTGTATGGGCTAAAGCAGTCTCCTAGGCAGTGGTACAAAAGGTTTGATAGCTATATGATTGAGTTGGGCTACAACAGGAGTCAGTATGATTGTTGTGTGTATCACAACAAGCTGGATGATGGATCAATGATTTATCTGGTCCTGTATGTAGATGATATGCTCATAGCTGCAAAGTCCAAGTCTGATATTCAGAGGTTGAAGGGTCTTCTCAGTGCTGAGTTTGAGATGAAGGATTTGGGTGTTGCGAAAAAGATTTTGGGGATGGAGATTTATAGGGAAAGAGATCAGAGAAAGCTTTTCTTGTCACATAAAGGTTACATTCAGAAGATTTTATCAAGGTTTGGCATGTCAACAGCTAAGCCTATAGATACTCCAAGTGCGTCCAATAGTCATTTGTCTGTTACTTTTGCACCTAAGTCTGCTGAGGAGAAGGAGTACATAAGTCGGGTTCCTTATGCTAGTGCAGTAGGGAGCTTGATATATGCTATGGTTTGCACTAGATCGGATCTTGCACATGCAGTCAGTGTTGTTAGGAGGTGTAACACCCCACGACTCCTCCTTATATATACTAGGAGAAATTGCGGGAGTTGCTATGCCACGCATGATAATACGTAAGGCTAATCAGAGAATACAACGGAAGTCTTTTAAAATAAACTGGAAATACTTTAATACAACAGAAATAAGAAAGTATGTAAATGAGTTACAACTCGGAAACTATCCCATAATAGTCCCATCTTCAAACAAGTCAAACCCTGACCCCAATGGTCAAGTAAAGTCAAACATATACTTCAAAATAACTTAAATATATAAGAAAGTACTCGTGTACTATAATTCCCATCCGGATGCTTATGATTCCCATGCACACCAAGAACTTGTACCTGAAACTTCTCCTCTAAGCTCTGCTCGCCAAATGGGTCATCACAGGGTTGTTGAGGAAAAACAACAACCAAAAGAAAACAAGGAAACACATACATCAGCAACGCTGAGTACATAACACTACTAAACTAATGCAAATAATGATGCATGAAATCCTCAAACAACTTTGGCTTGCTCTTCTTGTGACACTACATGCGACCAGCACATAACTAAACTTACTAAATACTTTCTTTTATTATTATTTGGCAATGAACGGGCACCGTCCTCCTCTTGGAATCATACGGGCTACTATTCCTTGTGTAAGAGATCCCACACCTCTTACTAAAGTTCCATGAACTTTAAATAACTTGACTCGAGAATTTTAAGCTTGTTAGTAATGAAAGAGGGTGAGAGTGAGCCTCTAGACTCAACATCTCAGAGATAAAGAATACGAGTGACACCTAGTCCACTCAAAGATCTTGGTAATTGGAATTCCATAAACTTGCTTGATAAAATAAAAGCGTTAGCATCGTCATGCTAAGCTATATGCAGGAGTGTAGTTTCACACTAACTCCCCCCTTATGTTCAATACTCATGGGGGATCCATCCCAAGAGTTTTATTGCCAAAGCCCATTATGTGAGACACAATCACAATAATAATACATCTAGCAAATAATTTAATTTTTTTTTTCTTTAACAAGTGAATGCAACAATACCATAAGTAACTCGATTCTAAATCTTTTGAGACCTTGCTCATCTTATTACTTTAATGACTCCATGAGTCCTTTCTTACTTTCATAAGGATCCATGATCCAATCAATTGAGTCCTTGCTCAATGATTCAACTACTTGTGAGACCTTGCTCAATAACTTTGAAACTTGTGAGACCTTGCTCAACAAAAATATATAACTTCTCATGAGACCTTGCTCAATAAAATATTCTCATGCAAGCCCTAGCTTCAAGAATAATTTTAAATAACTTTAATCATGCTCAAAAGCAATTATCATCAATCACATGCTTTTCAAATATAGGAATAACTCAAAAGTTCCATTCCTAATCTCCTTTCTAAGTTCTCAATATGTACTCAAACAATTATAAGGCATAAGCCTCTCCTTACTCCTCATGCTCAATAAATAAACCTTTAAACACTAAAGTCAAAGGTCAAAGTGTATGTACCTTGATAACACACAAAAATCAACAATTCAAAGCTTCACTTGCTTGTACTATGCTTGAAACCTACCAACAACAAAGTACTATCAATTAGTACTTACCAATCAACAATTCAAGGCTACTAATAAATAAAAATCAGCACTCTTAAAAATACTAACAAAACTGATTTTTCCTTAAAAATGCTTTAAAACTATTTTTGAGTCATAAACTTGAAAACCTTTACTAATAGGCAAAACCCACTATAAACTAATACTTAAAACTTCATAAAAATTACTAATTATAAACTTAATTACTGCTGTAAATTAATTAATAAATAATTACAGAATTTTTTTTTTTTTTTTACATGTGGTTCGAAAACCACAAATCTGGAAATAACACCAAACCGGCGCCACCACGAGCACCACCCGCACCACCACCGGCGAGGCAGTGGGCATGGCGGCACTCGTGTCCAGCCCGCGCCACCACTGCCAGCACGACAAAGGCCCGGCCCGCTGCCACCACTGCAAGACGGCAAGGCGGCCTGTGGCCTGATCATTTCCTCGTCGAAGTCTCGCCGGCGAACCACCACCGTGGTGGCCGGAAAACGCAGGAGCGAGAGAGAGGAAAATAAGAAGAAAATAAAATCAGAAAAATTTAACTTCTTTGCTTCTTTATGTTATTTGCAAGATCCTCCTACAATTTTCAAAACAAAAACTAGATTAAACTTGAACTTTAAAGACAAAACTTGAAAAACTACTAGAGTTTGAGAGAGGAAGAAAACTCCTCTTACTCCTTTGTTGAAGAAGAAGGTGGCTGGAAGAATGATGGGGAAACTAGGGTTTCCTCTTTTATAGTGTGGTCTTTTGGGTAAAAAGACTAAAATACCCTTACTCATCAAATTACCGAAATACATTTGATAATGAAATTGCCAAAATAATCTTCTCACTAATATTACTGAAATACTTTCTTGAAAAGACTCAAATACTTCTTTGTGAAAATACTCAAATACTCTTTTGGTAAAATGACCAAAATACCCTTCCTTTCTGAATATCGAAATTAAATAGCTTTAATAATTCAAAAATGATTAAAACTATTTAATTAAATATCTTAAAAATATGGGGGATTACAGTCTACCCCCCTTAAAAGAAGTTTCGTCCCGAAACTTAAACAAAACCTCCTCTCTTCTCCAAGCTTTCAGCTTAAAAACTTATGAGCATTTCGCCCTAATATAGTTCTTTCTTAAGAAGTAGCTAAATAATATGCTACTAAGTAAAAACAAGTAGCCAAATAATACGCTACTGAGTAAAACAAGTAGCCAAATAATACGCTACTAGATAAAACAAGTAGCCAAATAATACGCTACTAAATAAAACTTTTGCCTTGAATGTTTAAACCATGAAATGCTTACTTTACTTGAAAAAGTTTTCCTTGAAAACTCTAAAAATCGTGCACAAATGCAACAAATTCTTACTAATTTCTAGCAAAATGCGCGCACGCACTCTACCCCCTTTAAAGGAGTTACGTCCCGGAACTCAACTCACCTAGTCGAAGAGCTCAGGATACTTCTTTCTCATCTCATCTTCGCTTCCCGGGTAGCCTCTTGACGCTCTTTGGTTAAACCGTAAAACCTTGAGTATCTTTATATCTTTATTTCTTGTACTCCTCACCTTAGAGTCCAAGATCTTCACAGGTCTTTCTTCAAAAGAAAGCGTCTCATCCACTTCTATAATCTCGGGATCTAATACGTGAGACTTATCGGGCACATATCTTTTTAGTTGGGATACATGGAACACATTATGCACCTTTCCCAAGTTATTCGGCAAATCCAAACGATAAGCTAATCTTCCAATTCTTTCAATAATGTCATAGGGACCTATAAACTTCGGGCTAAGCTTTCCTTTTTGCCCAAAACGCATCACCGCTTTCATAGGTGACACCTTTAGTAAGACTTTCTCGCCTACTTGATACTCACTATCTCTTCTATTCTGATCTGCATAGGCCTTTTGACGATCCTGGGCCGCCCTCATCTTCTCACGGATATATCTCACTTGATTCACGGTATCTTCAATCATTTGCGGTCCCAAAGTAACCGTCTCGCTAATATCATTCCAGCACAATGGACTGCGACATTTTCGACCGTATAGGGCTTCGAAAGGAGCCATCTTAATGCTAGAATGGTAACTATTATTGTATGAGAATTCTATTAAAGCCAACATCTCATCCCAAGTCTTAGGGTAATCTAAGGCACACACTCTCAACATGTCCTCGAGAGTCTGAATGGTTCTCTCCGATTGACCATCAGTTGCTGGATGAAAAGCTGTACTCTTAAGCACATCGGTCCCAAAAGCTTTTTGTAATGCTTCCCAAAAATGAGATAAGAATCTTGAATCCCTATCAGACACAATAGTGGAAGGAACTCCATGATGCCTCACCACTTGGTCCACATATACTTTACCACACTGTTCCATCGACCAATTGTCCTTCATCGGAACAAATTTTGCTACTTTAGTTAGTCTATCTACAATCACCCACACTTTGGTGAATCCTTTTCTTTCTTGGGAAGACCTACAACGAAATCCATTGCTATGTCATCCCACTTCCACTCAGTGCACCGGTAACGGTTGAATCATTCCTTGAGGTCTCTTGTGTTCGCTCTTCACCTTCTGGCAGGTCAAACACCTAGCAACAAATTCAGCTACTTCTCTCTTCATATTGTTCCACCAGAACATCAGCTTCAAGTCCTTATACAGCTTATCCCCTCCAGGGTGGATAGAATAAGTCGTGTTGTGCCCTTCTTTCATCACTTTCTCTTTTCGACTCGGTGGGCAACTCGACGGTATACACCACCTTCCATTGAATCGGACACTTCCATCGTCATGGATGCTAAACTCCTTTGTCTTCTTCTCCTCGATCAGCTTCTTTATCTTCTCCATTTCCTCATTCCCTTCTTGAGCCTTTAAAATTTCTTCATTCAATGTTGATCGAATTGAAATGGCATTTAAGCATGCTTCCATTCCACCACTCCCAACAACTTCAATGTTGAGCTTCCTAAACTCATCACACAACTTATCCGGGAAGTACCAAAGTACTTAAACTATGGCTAGACTTGCGACTTAGCGCATCGGCAACGACGTTTGCCTTTCCTTCATGGTATAAGATCTCAATATCGTAGTCATTAACCAACTCCAACCATCTTCTCTGCCTCATATTCAAATCTTTTTGAGTATACAAATACTTTAGACTCTTGTGATCCGTGTACAACTTCACCTTCACTCCATACAAGTAGTGTCGCCAAATCTTCAAAGCAAACACTATTGCGGCTAACTCTAGATCATGGGTTGGGTAATTCACTTCGTACGGTTTCAATTGCCTAGAAGCGTAGGCTATAACCTTTCGGTTTTGCATCAACACACACCCTAAACCATTTTTCGAAGCGTCACTATATACCTCCAACTCAGCATTCTCCTCTGGCAACGTCAAGATCGGAGCTGTAGTCAACAACTCCTTAAGCTTCTTAAAAGTTTTCTCACACTCCTCGGTCCATATGAACTTTGTATCCTTCTTCGTAAGACTAGTCATTGGTTTAGCTACCCTCGAAAAATCCTTGACAAAACGTCTATAGTAGCCAGCTAGACCCAAGAAACTCCTTATATCAGTAATATTCCTAGGTGTAGGCCATTCGCTCACTGCGGTTATCTTCGACGGATCTACAGAAATTCCCTTCTTTGACACAATGTGGCCAAGAAACGCCATTTCTTCCATCCAAAATTCACACTTCGAGAACTTTGCGTAAAGCTGATGCTCCCTAAGTGTAGATAATACCAATCTCAAGTGCTCTTCATGCTCCTCCTTGTTCTTCGAGTAGATAAGGATATCATCGATGAATACAACTACAAATTTGTCCAAATACTCTCGAAACACTCTATTCATGAGGTCCATAAACATCGCTGGTGCATTGGTTAAACCAAATGGCATCACGGTGAACTCATAGTGACCATACCTCGTCCTAAAGGCAGTCTTTGGTATGTCCTTCTCCCCAATTTGCAACTGGTGATACCCTGACCTCAAGTCTATCTTCGAAAATATTCCAGCTCCTCGTAATTGATCGAATAGGTCGTCAATCCTCGGTAATGGATACTTATTCTTAATAGTCACCTTGTTGAGATCTCTATAATCGATGCATAGCCTCAAGCTCCCATCCTTCTTCCTTACGAACAAAACAGGCGCTCCCCATGGGGAATAACTAGGTCTAATGTACCCTTTCTCGAGTAATTCCTTTAATTGCTTGTTGAGCTCCTTCATCTCTACTGGAGCCATTCTATAGGGTGCTTTTGATATAGGGGCAGTTCCAGGAACTAAGTCTATGGTGAATTCTAACTCCCTTTGAGGTGGCATACCTGGTACATCTTCCGGAAATACGTCTGGAAACTCATTCACCACCTTCACATGTTCTATCTTAAGCTTCTCTTCTTCCAACCTCTGCACACTACACAAGAATAACGAAGCTCCCTTACTCACTTGCTTTACCAAACTTAAGGATGAAATGATCTTAATTCTACCTTCTTGTGGTTTAGTCTTGAAAGTCACCTTTTTCCCGTTCTTATTCCTCAATCTCACTTTTTGTTCTCCACACAGAATCTCGGCTTTATACTCCTTAAGCCAATCCATTCCTAAAATGATCTCCAAGTCTTCCAATGGAAACTCTATGAGGTTGGTTTCAAAGTCTACATCCGCAATTCTCACAAGGACGTTCTCATATACTCTTGAGCAAGTTACTACTTCCCCAGATGGTAACATAATAGGAATTTCAACATCCCTAGGGTTTTCTAAGCCATATTTTGAAACAACTAATTTTGAAACAAATGAACACTCGGCTCCTGAATCAAATAAAGCTTTAGCAAAAGTGGAATTTATAGAAACATTACCCGTAACTACGTCCTTAGACGTCTCAGCTTCTCTAGCACTTATGACATTCAATCTTGCCACTGCAGGTACACTAGGGCCAGCTCCACTCAAAACGGTCTTGTTGTTCCCATTTTGCTTGTTCCCACCTTGATAGTTGTTGCCTCCTGAATGGTTTCGATTGCCCTGACCAAACTGGTTTCCGCTCTTGCCCTTGTCAGTCTTTAACTCAGGGTTCTTGGAGAAGCACTCATACTCTCGGTGACCCAATTTGTGGCAGTAGTTACACTCCACTAGCTTTCCTTCGCAATCTTTTCCAGGATGATTGTAGGGGCACTTCTTGCAGAAATACACGCGTTCGTCTCCTTTCCTTCCCTTATTAGGACCATTTCCACCCTTCTGTTGTTGATACTGGCCCCCATTCCTTTGGCCACTAGATTGTCCTCCTTGGTGAAAGTTATGTTGAGGCTTGAACTTCTTGTCGTTCCTCTGGAAATTCTGACAAGGATTCTCCTTTCTCTTGTTGTTTGAGCTTTCAACTCCAGCTTGTTTCAAATAGGAACCTAAATGAGCAGCTCTATCGTACACTTCCTCTAAGGTCCTGAAACTTGAACCTCCTAGCCCAAGCTTCACTTCAAGACTAAGTCCAGTCTCAAACCTAATAGCCTTTCTTTCCTCAGTAGGTACTAACTCTGGAGCAAACTTCATCAATCCTACAAACTTCTCATAGTACTGCTCCACAGTCATGTCACCTTGCTTAAACTCATCAAACTCACTGGCCTTTTGCCTCCTCAAGAAATTGGGATAAAATTTCTCCTTCAAAGCTCCTCCGAAAGCCTTCCAATCAAAGTCAGGCCTTGCCATTAACGTCTCCTTATGTTGCGACCACCAAAAATCGGCTTCCTCCTTGAGGTAGTACGCAGCTATAGCTACCTTCCTATTATCTGGACATTGGATAGCATCGAATAGCTTCTCAAAGTCCCTAAACCAGTTCTCAAGCTTGACAGGATCGCCTTTCCCATCATAAGAAGGCGGTTTACTATCACTAACCCTCTTAAACCAATCAACATACTTCTTTTTCGAAGGGACTCTCCTAGCTAAATTCGTAGTCACTCGGACCAAATTCCGTAGCTGAGCATCAACTCTAGCGTTTCTATCGGCCATTGATCTGCCCAAGAAAAAAAATTCGACTTAAAAATCGCTTATTGGACCCCAATATAGGTCAAAACTACTAAGCAAATGCCATGCTGACATTGAATTCTCAATTTCCTCTCTAAGGAGCTTTCATACTAACTCTCTTACTAGAGTAGTAGCTCAAAGTAAAACTAGCACTAAATTGCAGTCATACTACACCTTTCAGTCCAAACTGGAATCTATGCGAGTAGAAAATGCCAATCACGTTGCAATCAAACACTTAGTCACATAAAAAACATCAAAAATGCTACTAGACCTTAGAACACTTACTAATCTAAGGCACATAAACACTTAGTGACTAATGCGATGCAGTGTACATATGCATATGCAATTCCCTTCCCTTTGCAATTCGACTTTGAAATACTTTTAAGTTCGAAAACTTTTGTAAAATAAAGGTAATATAACCTTTGGAGCTCTGGTTACCACTCTGTAATACCCCACGACTCCTCCTTATATATACTAGGAGAAATTGCGGGAGTTGTTATGCCACGCATGATAATACGTAAGGCTAATCAGAGAATACAACGGAAGTCTTTTAAAATAAACTGGAAATACTTTAATACAACAGAAATAAGAAAGTATGTAAATGAGTTACAACTCGGAAACTATCCCATAATAGTCCCATCTTCAAACAAGTCAAACCCTGACCCCAATGGTCAAGTAAAGTCAAACATATACTTCAAAATAACTTAAATATATAAGAAAGTACTCGTGTACTATAATTCCCATCCGGATGCTTATGATTCCCATGCACACCAAGAACTTGTACCTGAAACTTCTCCTCTAAGCTCTGCTCGCCAAATGGGTCATCACAGGGTTGTTGAGGAAAAACAACAACCAAAAGAAAACAAGGAAACACATACATCAGCAACGCTGAGTACATAACACTACTAAACTAATGCAAATAATGATGCATGAAATCCTCAAACAACTTTGGCTTGTTCTTCTTGTGACACTACATGCGACCAGCACATAACTAAACTTACTAAATACTTTCTTTTATTATTATTTGGCAATGAACGGGCACCGTCCTCCTCTTGGAATCATACGGGCTACTATTCCTTGTGTAAGAGATCCCACACCTCTTACTAAAGTTCCATGAACTTTAAATAACTTGACTCGAGAATTTTAAGCTTGTTAGTAATGAAAGAGGGTGAGAGTGAGCCTCTAGACTCAACATCTCAGAGATAAAGAATACGAGTGACACCTAGTCCACTCAAAGATCTTGGTAATTGGAATTCCATAAACTTGCTTGATAAAATAAAAGCGTTAGCATCGTCATGCTAAGCTATATGCAGGAGTGTAGTTTCACACTAACTCCCCCCTTATGTTCAATACTCATGGGGATCCATCCCAAGAGTTTTATTGCCAAAGCCCATTATGTGAGACACAATCACAATAATAATACATCTAGCAAATAATTTAATTTAATTTTTCTTTAACAAGTGAATGCAACAAACACCATAAGTAACTCGATTCTAAATATTTTGAGACCTTGCTCATCTTATTACTTTAATGACTCCATGAGTCCTTTCTTACTTTCATAAGGATCCATGATCCAATCAATTGAGTCCTTGCTCAATGATTCAACTACTTGTGAGACCTTGCTCAATAACTTTAAAACTTGTGAGACCTTGCTCGACAAAAATATATAACTTCTCATGAGACCTTGCTCAATAAATATAACTTCTAGTGAGACCTTGCTCAATAAAATATATAACTTCTCATGAGACCTTGCTCAATAAAATATTCTCATGCAAGCCCTAGCTTCAAGAATAAATTTAAATAACTTTAATCATGCTCAAAAGCAATTATCATCAATCACATGCTTTTCAAATATAGGAATAACTCAAAAGTTCCATTCCTAACTTCCTTTCTAAGTTCTCAATATGTACTCAAACAATTATAAGGCATAAGCCTCTCCTTACTCCTCATGCTCAATAAATAAACCTTTAAACACTAAAGTCAAAGGTCAAAGTGTATGTACCTTGATAACACACAAAAATCAACAATTCAAAGCTTCACTTGCTTTTACTATGCTTGAAACCTACCAACAACAAAGTACTATCAATTAGTACTTACCAATCAACAATTCAACGCTACTAATAAATAAAAATCAGCACTCTTAAAAATACTAACAAAACTGATTTTTCCTTAAAAATGCTTTAAAACTATTTTTGAGTCATAAACTTGAAAACCTTTACTAATAGGCAAAACCCACTATAAACTAATACTTAAAACTTCATAAAAATTACTAATTATAAACTTAATTACTGCTGTAAATTAATTAATAAATAATTACAGAATTTTTTTTTTTTTTACATGTGGTTCGAAAACCACAAATCTGGAAATAACACCAAACCGGCGCCACCACGAGCACCACCCGCACCACCACCGGCGAGGCAGTGGGCAGGGTGGCACTCGTGCCCAGCCGCTGCCACCACTGCCAGCACGACAGTGGCCCAGCCGCTGCCACCACTGCCAGCACGGCAGTGGCCCAGGTGGCCCAGTCATTTCCTCGTCGAAGTCTCGCCGGCGAACCACCACCGTGGTGGCCGGAAAACGCAGGAGCGAGAGAGAGGAAAATAAGAAGAAAATAAAATCAGAAAAATTTAACTTCTTTGCTTCTTTTTGTTATTTGCAAGATCCTCCTACAATTTTCAAAACAAAAACTAGATTAAACTTGAACTTTAAAGACAAAACTTGAAGAACTACTAGTGTTTGAGAGAGGAAGAAAACTCCTCTTACTCCTTTGTTGAAGAAGAAGGTGGCTGGAAGAATGATGGGGAAACTAGGGTTTCCTCTTTTATAGTGTGGTCTTTTGGGTAAAAAGACTAAAATACCCTTACTCATCAAATTACCGAAATACATTTGATAATGAAATTGCCAAAATAATCTTCTCACTAATATTACTGAAATACTTTCTTGAAAAGACTCAAATACTTCTTTGTGAAAATACTCAAATACTCTTTTGGTAAAATGACCAAAATACCCTTCTGCTCTGAAATACTGAAATTAAATAGCTTTAATAATTCAAAAATGATTAAAACTATTTAATTAAATATCTTAAAAATATGGGGGATTATAGTAGGTTCATGGGTGATCCTGCTAAGGAGCATTGGCAGGCAGTCAAGAGGATTTTTCATTACCTTAGAGGTACGTCTGATATTGGTCTCATTTATGGGAATGATACTCAGTGTTTAGTTACTGGTTATTCTGATTCTGATTATGCTGGAGATGTTGACAGTATATGGTCTATAACTGGTTATGTATTTACTCTTGCAGTTACTTTGTCTACTACTGAAGCAGAGTACATGGCGTTGACAGAAGCAGCTAAAGAGGGAATATGGTTAAAAGGGCTAGTTAATGATCTTGGTTTACATCACGATCAGGCCATTGTGTATTGTGACAGTCTGAGTGCAATATGCTTAGCCAAGGATCAAGTCCATCATGAGAGGACTAAGCACATTGATGCGAGATATCATTTTCTGAGGAGTGAGACAAGGGTTAAGGTGAAGAAGGTAGGTACAGTTGATAATACTGCTGATATGTTCACCAAGCCGGTTCCGCAGAGTAAGTTTCAACATTGTTTGGACTTGCTCAATGTTCGTGATTGTTAATTGCCCTTTGGGGCAAGTCTGGAGTCCTTAGGGGTTAATCTGGTGTCCTTAAGGGACAAATCTGGTCTGGTTGTCTTTCGGGGCAAATCTGGTTGCAGGGAGAATACGAGCATTGTGATCAATGCATCTGTTAATCTGGTTATCTGGTTCATTTTGAGAGGATTCAAGCCAAGGTGGAGATTTGTAGTGAAATGCCATAAATCGTGTTATATCGGGTTATCTTCAAAAAGGCGAGTCGCGGCAGATGTCTCAGCTCGTGGTCAGATGCCGAGAGCTGACCGCGACTCGCGCCAGCCACCGCGACTCGCAGCCAGGGCCGCGCCTCGCGGTAAGCGCGGGATACGGTATACGCGGGGATGCGATTCCGAATTAGATTCCGAGTTAAATGCCTATTTAACCTAATATCATTTATTCGACGAAATTAGTTCATAACACATCTATAATTTGATATTCCCCTTCATCAATAAAACTATTCTCTCTCTCTGCTCGTGGACGTAGCCAACACACTGTTGGTGAACCACGTAAATCTGTGTGTTGTTCATTACTTTTTGGCATTCATTATTTGTTCTTCCTCACGTCTGTCATAACATTCACCCACCTGAGCAAGTGTATGAAATCCCACAAGGTTTCTTTGGGGCTAACTTAGGGCAAGTTTGTCAGGGTACCGCTCAAAGTAACATATTGTTTGATGGGGCTTGGTCTGCAAAGTATAAAACCATGGGTGCTGGTTGGTGTATCAAGGAAAGAAGTAATCCTTCGGCTACCCCATACCCAATTAGAGGAACTTATGGCACAACAAAGTCGACCCTCCATGCAATGAGCTGGGCACGCAATTCAACATCACTTCACTCATGTTTCTTTCTTCACGGATTCTACTAACTTAGTTTCTCTTTTGCAGGATAATTCAGTTACTAATATTAACCCCCTTTGGACGATTACTAAGATCAAAGACATTGCGAAGGAATTTCCGTGGTGTATGGTTATCAAAGTTCCAAGGAACATGGTTGCAGAGGCTAACAAAGTTGCCAAAAGATACTTAGCAGCCATGACGACACTTACAATATAGTTTCTTAGGCTTGTTTTTCTTCATTTCATTCAGTGTAAAAAAAAAGATCAGGGCAATTGTCGGTTGAATTTTAACTAGAAGTATGCGACAAGAAACAATAACAATAAGTGCTGGACATGAAGCTCCAACAAGGATTTTTTTTTCCTGAAAATTATTACATAATTGGTGCTTCTCTTACAGCAGGCCACAAAGCTCACAATTTGTCATGAAAATAAGTTCGAAGATTAGTTCTCTTCTTTCATCGACAAACCACAAAGCTCCCACAACAAGTTCTTTATTTGTCAACAGACCACAAAGTTTCGTTGACAAGTTTTTTTTAGCTTCCTTCGTCGACAAACCACAGATTACCAATAACAAGTTTTCAACAACAAGTTTTCTCTACTTCCTTCACCGAAAGACCATATATTATATGTAGCTTCATCTCCCAAGTTGCAAGGTTGAGCATGGTTAATGGCTATTGAATAAAAGATTGTGGTCTCAATCTTTTAAATTTTTCCCAAAATTATGATTGAAATAAAGATTGTGTGGTGATTGGCGTGGAATGAAGGCATGAGATGCTTAAGTTCACGCCCAACCATTGTGTGGGGCCCTCAGAAGTGGGTGTTAAAAAAAATTTGGCTTTCCCCAACTAAGACGCAATGTTTTGATTTTTTTTTCACTTCAATCAGAAAAATAAAATAAAAGGCTCTGGTATACTGACAAACTGTCAGACCCAGTAAAATTCTGCCACTTTGAGTATCTGGAAGGAGAGAGAACTTTTATTTTCACAAATATTGAATTGGTTATATTTTAAAAAAATACAAAGCAAAATAAAAAAATTACCAAATGGCTCTGTTTTTCGAACTCTACAAATAGAGACCATTTTGTAATATTTTGGAAAAGTTTATTTTTCTCCTTCCTTGCTAATTTTCTCTAATTTTGCTTATTTCATATCAAATTCTTCCATTTTTATTTGTTAAAAAAATTATCATAGTTAGGGAAAAAAATTCCAAGTGAATTGGCTCCAAAAATAATTAATTATCACATTGATATTTTAATTTCAATTATTAATGTTTATTTGATAAAGTTATGTTATAGATATATGTGTATAGTGAGTGGATGATACGAGAGAAAATGTAGTATTATAATTAGTAAGGTAAAAGAGCAAGAGAGAGAAGTAGATGATATTTTTTCTTTGTTCATTGTTAAGGAGAATTGCTGGAAAAATATTGTAGCTACTAGCTAGCATGATATTTTTTAAAGAGAGAAAGTTAGAGAGAGTGGATGATCTTATTTTTCGATTACAATAAATGGTTCTCTTACTTCCGTGTTTCGTGTCTCGGTATTCAAACCTCCAAGGGTTTTTACGAATATTTTCCTATTATTATTTGCAGTGGCGTATCCACTATGGGTTCACTGGGTTCAGTTGAACCCATATATAGTGGATATGAGAAAAATCTGTTAGTTTTCTGGAGTATGAAACCCGGTTAAAACATATATCTTGCAGCAATATAAACATGAATGTCTTGTTGTCCGGTTGGTCCGTGTCAATCAGTTAGTAATATGCCGAACATGTAGCGGGGTTCGAATCCCGTGGCTGCCTATTTGGTTTTTTTTCCTTTTCCCCACTTTATTCTTCTCCTTTTTTGATACTCTGCCTTATTGGCTCTTTGTTTGCCCTTTTTCCCTCATTTTTGTTAGTTTTCTCTACCTTTTTTATGCTTCATATAGAGTAATTCTTTCCCTTTTTATTTAATATAATTTCCTTTTCTAACCCTTTCTTTTCTTGCTCGTGTCAATACAAATTCCATATTATAGTTGTTAATTGCGATATTTTCTTGTTTTTAAAATTACCTCCGTTTCTCAATAAGTGAAACACTTTCCTTCTTTGGAATAGTCACAATAAGTGCAACCAAACTCTAAATGATAAAAAAAGTTCACTCTTATTACAAATATGCCACCAAAAAGCAAGAAGGGACCACAATTTTTTTGTTTCATCACTTGAATTACTCTACTTTATTGTGGTCCCAACTTTCTCTCTCTACTTGTCAAAAAAAAAAACTCTCTCTCTACATTCCTTGGTAAAACCCCACTTTCTCTATGGCACTCAAGTTAGTCATCTTAAGAATATTCTAAAAAAGGTTGGTTCCTTATGTACTCCTATTTTTTTCTCCTATTTTTTCTTTTGAAAAATAAGCTAAAGACATTTGCAACTTTGAATTTTCGAATATTCGCTTTAAATTTGAACTAATATATGAATATTGTCTTAAAAATAATTTATGAGCGTGTTATATACAAAGTATTCGAACCCATATGGTGAAAATCCTGGATACGCCACTGATTATTTGTTAGTAATTTGTGAACGTAGACGTCAAGTCACAAGTGCAATTAAGAAAGCTTGTTACCAAATATTGCATTTTCTAATGCGAGTTCTTAGTGCCAGTATAATATGATGGTAGTTTTCCTAAATACTTCAGGTAGATAGTTTGTTGCTCAGATTGCAATCCTTATTCCTTATATGAGAGAAAGTTCTGTTAGAAAATTAATTAGCGAGAGTTCTTTTTAACTGCGAGGAGAGGTTCACAATTATATTCTTATATACTGGACGACATTTTGACATTTTGTAACTCATCAAAATAGTTAAAACTGGACGAAATTTTGATATCGTACTAGTATGTTTTGATCCGGTTGGTGCAAAATCAATTCGTTGACCTTGCAAATAAGTCAATGCACATCCAATAGTTTGATACTATATGCCTTGGGAGGCTTAGTCCCTAGGGGTTACCGATTTTAATTAGATAAAACCTTGCTAACGTACTTTGTTGCAATTTAATTAATGATTAAACTACAATGCCTATTAAATTTAGGCGAAATGCAATAAATAGAGCAAACAATAATTAATCTTTTAATTAATTAAAGCATAACATTCCCATACATGCCACAAACTTTGAGAAAGATTTTACAACACATAAAATGATAAGCCAGGCTGGACAACTAAAGAGAAGACACGAAGGCTGTTACCTCCATGGTTCCTTGCTTCAATCGGAGAATTAGAGATCTTGACGCCAGAACATGTTCTACGTCTAAAGAACTAAACTATAATCCTAGAAGGGGGTTGGCTAGGCTAAGGCTAGGCTACGCTATGAAAAGAAGAAATGCAGTTTGATGTGTTGCTCGTTGTCCTTTGCTTGATGATGGTTTCTCTATTTATAGAGAAACGTGATATCTAACTTCCATACATGCTAGGGAGGGAAAATGTTTGAATCATATTTGATTCAAATCCCAATCGTTTTCTGGCGCTGAATAAATGTTGCCTTCTAATGCGCATATGTCTTTTTGTTGATCTGCTCATGATTGTCTTCTGACTGTTTGTTCCTTTATTACCCTTGGCTTTCGTCTCTTGATAGTCTTGATGGTCTTCTTCTGTTGACTTTGACTTATGTTGACTTCGCCCAATGGGCTTTATGCTTTTGTTGGGCCTTCATGTTAATGCAAAATTAAACCTTTTGAGTTCCAATTCAATGTACCATAATAAATGTTACTTGATATCTAAAAATGGTGGTAACAAATTTCCCCCCCTGATTTGTGGAGTGATGTACTCAGCACCACACAAAATTATGAGCAGAGAAGGACTTTTAATGGTTGTAGTCAATATCATCCAGCAATATTCTGAATGAAACTTCTTCCATTGTTCTAAGGTGGTCAATAAACGCTCTTTTAGGATGACTAAACTTAGTTGGGAAGAATAACCTTTCATGTATTCCTTCACCTTGCTTTCTAGCCATCGTGAAATCCATTAAGAAAGTTTCTTCAAGATGCATACTTGCAAGATTATTTGGTGATAACTAACAAGGACTCACATCATAGGTCATGAGATCGTACCAAATCTGACATGCACATTTGTATTGTACCACATCTCTTGATGATGACCCATCCACCATTCTGTAGACTTTTACTTTCTTCTTAGTTCCCTTGACGAAGAGATTTTTTAGATATCTCCAAGGCATGTTAGGTTTCCATATCTCTTCTGTGATGACTTTGCCCCATGATTTGCAAACCAAAAGAGATGTAATAACCTGATCAGTCCTTTCGAGTTTAGGAAATATCAATTCTTTTATGAGATCTAGATTGGACCCTATTTGGAAGGCCTTAGATTCTCTTTTATTCTCCGAATCCTGTTTCATGACATGATTATTTCCAAAGTATTTTTGAATAGAAGAAATCCATTTAGTGGATTCGTTCTTACTAAATTCATCCTTATCTCTAGATATGACATTCAATGCCTTGTGATGATTTGGGCATTTTGATGGATATGGCATATTCTTTGGAGCAGATTGGTGAAACATGGGAAGATATGTGTAATCCATTTTGATTTTAGTTTAGAATCTTTTGGAAATCACACACATATATATATATATATAAAGGCTTAAATGCTTCAACCGCCTAATAATTATTTCCTAACCGCCTCATTTTATGGGAAACTAGAGACAGTTTTTTAGGGAGTATAATTAGTAAATGGACACATGATTGTTTCAATTTGATGAAACCAAAACTTATGTTAAAGCAGTCGAATTATAATAAAACAAATATATTATTGATAAGATTACCATTTGAGGTAACTTTATAAAGATAGAGTCATTAATGACATTTTAATTGAAAAGACTTGCATCTAGAGACAACATTTGGAAGTATTCCCTACACACTGTCTCTACCAGAGCCTTGTATTCGCTGGCTTCTAGTTCGTGTCCTGCACTACTCCTTGTAACTCCGAAGTAGTAACCATCTTCAGGGGAGTAGTTGAATCTTGCCTCGAAGAGATTCCTTTGGAAACTATTATCCCAATCATATCTCATGTTGATCAGTGCAACATACATCCTAGAAAAGAAGTGTTCTTGGACCAATAGCTTCAACAGTTCACACATACACTTAAAGTGCACTATTCTTCCCTGGTGCTCATCTTGACCTTCTTCCATTCTCACCACTTTGAGGGAGGACTGGGTACAATAAAGAACTAGACTCTTGGCATATGTCCAGTTCATCCTCTTAGGTCTTGGGAAGTTGAAGATAGTGGAGACCTCCTTGCCCCACCTTTTGCAAACTGTTAGCAGTTTGTCTTGTGACTCCTCTTCCAATTTGGGCCATATATGGGTGGACAAGAGGTCTATATCAGAACCAATCTTAGCAGCGCTTAATCCTACTAGTTCCAGATCTCTTGGTTCCACTAAGGGTTCATCGCCAAACACCCGTGCCATTTTCTCTACCCATCTGGCTCCCTCATTTGTGATGAAAGATCCTTTGTCTTCCTCTATACCGTTGAAGGAAAAACGATGATTAAAACAATCATCATCAAACTCAGCTGCCATGTTTGCATATGCTTCGTTATTCATTTTGATTTTTTGAAATGAAAATGTGATGCTAGTATGCTATGGCTAGGTCCCTTTAAATAACCAGCCCATTTGTTCAACAGTTATTTTCGTAATAACTTCTGGGATCAGTGAATAATTGAGTACTTTGACCCCTTTTTGGAGAAGTTTGTTGACTTTTCGCTGATTATCATTTATTTTAAAGTTATCAATTTGTTGATAAACTTATATACCGTTTCTTAGGCATTTGTGCCTAAAATTAATTCCTTGAGTGTATTGCTAATTTTATGAACAATGATATTCAAGTTCACAATTTTTTACTGTCATCCGGAGATGACAAAATAAAAAATTACTTCATTAGTGAAATAATACTACTTAATCATGAAACATCTTTAAGAAGATACTCCCTCCGTTTTTTTTTATGTAACATATTGACTTTGGGCACTATTCATCCAATACACTTTGACCATTAATTGTTATTCATACATAAGAAAAAATATAGTCATGTGGGATCTTGTTTGATTCGTCACGGTATACACTTTCCAAATATATATTTTTAATAATTTTTACTTTTATACAATTAGAGATATAATCGGTCAAATTTGTGTCTCGACAAATGTGAAAAGTCCAATGTTACATCTAAAAAAAAACGGAGGGAGTATTTATTAACCAAATTCAAATAGTTACATAATTTCCTAGGAAGGATCTAAAATATGCACTATTACTAGAATTATTAAAACATTTCGCTTGATATATCAAGCGCAGAGATGGGTGAGACTGATGGTGATTTGTGGTTCCTCATCTTCATCAACATCAGGGTCATCATCATCCGAGTAATCTTCTGGGAGTATAGAGATGCCTCCTTCCCCTAAGCGTTCTTGCCATAAAAGACAAGTACACTTGTATTGTATGAGTTTTTTGAAACTCATATTTTCGTCCACTTGGATTACGCTGTAATTTCAGTTGAATACACCCAAGCTACCTTCACAGATTATAGACCTATGGTTTTTCAATGTGAGTTCAGGGGGAAAGCATTATTTTGCAATGCATTCTCCCCAAGCTTTGCAAACGCTTAGTAGTTTCAATAACTCACTTTTGTCCATCTTTGGCCACAAGTTCAGTGCTAGGAAATCTACATCACTTCCCATGATAGTAGCACTGTGCCCTTGCTCCTTTAAATCCCCAGATTGGACCTTTGGATCCCTTCCAAAGAGCTTTATAATTTTGGACTGCCACTTTTTCATCTCCTCTTATTTGAATTCTTCCCAATCTTCTTGTGTGATGTCTCTATTAAATCGGTCCCTCCAACATTCTCCAGGAAAGAGTAATGGAGCGATTTGTTGATTAGCCATACTCAAGGATTTTTTGGATTTTGATGGTAAAACAAAGTATTAGGAGTGAAAATTCTCAGAGTTAAAATAATGTATTTATAATACAATTATCATAACTGTCATCCCTATTTTTTAGGGATACATGAAGCGTTTGATGTTATCTTCTTAGATAACGTATCACGTATTTTTGTAACCAACCTTAACCACTTCAAGTTAAGGCCCTAGTGGGTAAGAATGGGTCTGCCCATTAACCCCTCAATGTGTCATTTCACTTCTAGAGTTTGCCATTAGTGGCGTGTGAAGTTGGAGGGTAATTATTACTTTTTGACGTAACTTTTTCTACCTCATTAATACGTTTTAAGAGTTTTAGTATCCCAAGAGACACTTCATCTCTCTTCATTTTAATTTTAGCAGTAGAGTTTGCATTATTTGATTTGACAGTTTATCTTGGGATAAAATATTAATTTGCACAATTTTGATTGAACAAAATAAATAAACAAATAACGCAGTCATAGAATAAAAATGATAAAGCTTTGGACAAAATGTAGAAAACTAAAATTTCATTAATTAAAAAGGAAATTTTACAACCTAGATTTGAAATTTTTATCTTAGAATAAAAATTTACAATTTTTGTTTAGAATTTTTGAATTCTAAACTCTAGGCCTAGATTTCTACGGTGTCCCTTGGAGACCGTGGCTTGTCGCCATCAGAGTCTTCAACTTCATCATCATCTCCAGCAGCAGCTTCGCTGGAGTCATCTCCAGGGGGGAGAGAACCATACGTGCCGCTGGAGGTTTCCTCGGGGGAACTCTCCTCTTCAACCCTCCTCCTTTTGGCGGCAGGCTCATCGTCATCTTCATCCTCATCCTCATCATCATCATCAAATTCGTCTGATGGTGGAGGAGTACCCTCCTCATCTTCTTCTTCTTCATCTTCTTGCTCCTCTTCCTCTTCTCTCTCCTCTGGTATCTCTTGAGGAGGGCGGAAGGTTGAGGCGCATCCATTTTTGGAGAAGAAGGTCTTTTGGAAGGTTTTAGGGGTATTGTTCAAGAGATGAGTAGTGTGTCAAGATTATTACACTTACCCCCTTTTTATAAGGAGATTTTTTACTGTCTCTTGAAAATTAAAAAGCTACGTACCCTTTGAAATGGGTTTCTAAGTAACACACCACTTGGAATGGGCTTTTAAGTCACGCATCCTTTGGAAATGGGCTTTTTTAATATGACTTCAGGACCTTGCGTTTTAATTTGTTAAAACTAGGCTTTAACATGGCCCAATAAAACATTACTCAAAATGAAACATACCACGCATTATGCACGTGTTTTCTTCTTTGATTGTTCCATTTTAGTTGTCTTCCCCATTAATACCTTTTTCAAGGATTTTAGGAAAATTTAAGATCTTTCAGACCATTTTGATACATTTCTTTACGAATTCACAACCATCCCCAAATTTCAATTCATCATGTTTAATGAAAGAATTCGTGAAGATGAAATTCGTGAAGCGCTTGCTAAAAAACGTGATGCCATGCAATCTGAAGCAGCTCGTCAATTATGCAACGCCATTACAGTGAACCTTGGGACTTATAAGTCTCAAGTCAACTGGTATGTGAACAAAAGCATTGACTATAATACTCCTTTAGAGGATAAAATTGCCACTATTGGTCCTTGTTTTCCTTTCAAGATTCAAAAACCAAAGCGACATATTGTCTTAGAGCAACAGTGTTACCCGTTCTTGGACCATATTATCTTAGAAGATAATAAACCCAGAACACTCCCATTTTCCCCAAAATCTCTCCAACACTTGCATTGGCCTTTAACCAGCAAGCCTTTCAAAGGTTGGATTCCAGGAGTGGATGCAAGAGCATGGTTTCTGCGAATGAAACCTTTCCATGACAAATGGTCTAAGAACAAAATATTACCCTTCTTGAGACTAGCTTCTTATGAAACCATTCCCTTTGATGGGGCTATGTCCACTGCTTTATTAGCTTGTTGGGACCCTGCCATCAACTGCTTTTTGTTCCGATGGGGGCCAATGACTGTAACATTAGCTGATATTGCCTTCATTACTGGGACTTCTCCAACAGGTAAATATGGAATTGAACTTCCTATCTTTCACCATGTTAAAGAATATAATCAGCTGTACAGTCAGTGTTTATCAACCTTTCGCAAGATTGCTAGTCCTTCTGCTAGTGCTAGCAAATGTGGCTTTCAGAAATTTGTTGATTACTTCATCAATAAGGATACTAGTGAGGAAGTCACGTCTCAAGAGGAAGTATTTTTTCTTACTTTTGCATTTTCTAAATTAATGATGTCTAGAGCTGGAGGAGTAGTAACATTATGGCTATCTCTAGCCGTTAACATCTCCTCTACTTCTGATGAAGTAGCTTTGGCTCTCGTTCTATTGGGACAACTTTATAGATGTATTTTTAGGAGTAGAGAATCCTTCAAAGGTTTTGGAATTCATACCTCTGAGTCCCCCATATTCTCTACTGACAATGGATTTGGATCCCTATGGCTTTTGACTTGTTGGGGCCATATGTATTTACCTTGTCTGATGGTTCTCAATCCCTCTTCTACTTTTAAAGCATCTAAGGGTTCAGAGGAGGAGGATCTTTCTTTTGATCCCTTTTTGTTCCTTTCTAGTCTTGATGATTGTAGCTATTATGGTGAGGTCAATTTCAATCTTGTATCTCCAGATGAGGTTTGGCATCCAAGCTTGATTTTCTTGTACTTCTTGGTTTTTAAGTCCAATCCTGGTAGCTGGAACATTTTCCCGGGTAAGATGGTTGTTTCTGTTGAAAATGAAACTTGGCGCCATCAAGCAAGGCTCGCTGGCTACAATCCCTTAACATCCACTCTAGTTCCTTAGGGAGTGGGAACTTTTTGAGTAGTGTTCTCAGGTCTAGGAATTTAATAGCTACTGAGCCTGAGTATTTTGGCTTTGAAGCCTATAATCCATAGTTGGTATCTAGACAATTCGGATTGGTTCAACCACTAACTATACCTTACTTCTTAACCCGCAATGATCCTTGGACCTCAAGGGGTCGTTTTGAAGAGGGTAGAGCCCTTCAGAATAAAACTCTGAGCCTTACTTCCATGTCCATTTCTCCTTGGAAATGGATCACTAAAGCCGTTCGAGGCTTCCATTTGTGGTGGGATCATGTATTTCCAAACAACTCAACATGTTCTGATGCTTTGGCGAACTTTGAGAATCAACTCTTCTTAGGCTGTAAGTAATTTCTTTCCTCAGTTATTTTGTAACTTTCAGTAGGAATGAACATTACTAAATCTTCCTTGTGCCTTTCTTTTGACTTTTAGCGAAAGCTGGAAAGAAGAAGCTAAGAGTGCCTGATGGTATGACAACAGTTTCTAGATATGACAAGCTCTATTGGATCACCATAGACAAAAGGGCTCAACCTCATACCTCTTCAGAGGATGAAGACGATGCTGCTTATGATCAGGGGGCTTCCTATGGAGATGTCCAAACTATGGAGGACATCCAATCAATGGGGCCAATGGAGCAGATTGACCCTTTTAAGAGAACTGCAAGGATGAAGGATTACAATTGTCTCTCTGCTTCCAAGGACATGCAGACCATGGGACCAGTGGATCAAACTGACTATAGCTGCCTCTCTACCTCCAAGCCTTTACGACATTCCAGCAAGAAACGTCCTAAGTTGGAAGCTTCTTCAGAGATATTGCAATATATCATCTCCTCTGATGAAGATAATGACAAGACCATATCTCAAATTTTCAAAAGGAAACTCCCTGAAGTCAAAGCAAGTATGAACATCACCTTTACTCTTTTTATAAGGAGTTTTACTTTTTATTTGGAATACTGATTATTTTATCCCAGGTCCTTCTGGTGCTGATGACATTGAGCCCAAGACTACCAGTGATCCTTCTTCTGAGAAGTCATCACCTCTTGGCTCTGTCACTCACCCTTCAGGAGATACTTCCAAAGCAGCTACCCCAGAATTAAATTCAAAGGGTGGTTTTGTTGATGAATCTGTCATCAATCATCCCACTTTTCCTTCGAGTGATGCTGCCCCCAGTTGGAGAATGTGGCTACTTCCCCTTTGGACGGAAGTACTGCCCCCCAGTTGGAAAATAATATTTTAATATATTGCTGCGGTTTTTACAAAAAACCGTAGCAATATCCCCATTTTTTTAATATAAGACACGGTGCAGTTAGGGTTCAATTGATCCCCATTTTTTTTTTAACCAGCCGTTTTCTCTCAACCTCTCTCTCTCCTCTCCCCTCTCACTCTTCTCTCAACTCGCCGGCCACTCCTTTCTCTCTCCTCCTCGAGATTCGTCCTTCTTCGTCGGTCCTTCTTCCTCTCACTCTCCTCTCAACTCGCCTCTTATTTTCGCCGTCGTTGAAGAACAAAAACGAGTGACTTCGTCTCCTCTTCTTCGTCTTCCGGCGAAGGCACTCACTTCGCGGCGAGTTGAACACCGGCGACTTCGGGAACTATACTTAGAAGATTGCTCCAAACTTCACGGTGAGTGATGAATCGTTGGCGAGGAGAGGCGAGCGACGATCAATGGTGGCGAGCAATGGGTTTCGAAAATCGAGATCCGGTTCTCAAAGGTTGAGACACGATAGTTTTTTGATTTTTTTGAATCGTCCTCAACAAGCAATGGGTTTCGAGAAATGAGATCCAGTTCTCAAGGATTGAGATGCGAGCCATGAATCGTTTTTTGATTTTTTTGAATCGTTCTCAACTTTTTTTTTCGGTTTTTTTTTTCGTTTTTCTTTTTTTTTTCGTTTTTTAGATCTGTTTGTGATTTTTTGTTTTAGGATTTTTTTTTTATTTTTTTATTTTTTTAGATCTATTTTTAGATTTTTTTGTTTTAGGATTTTTTTTTATTTTTTTCGTTTTTTTAGATCAGTTTCTTATTTTTTGTTTTTATTATAATTTTTGTAACTAGTCATTAAGTTGTAATAGTTGTTTTGTTATTTTTGCTTTTTCATTTTACTTTTTGATCTTTTGTATTATTTATGTAATTAGTTTTTTTAGCTTTATATATTAATGAAATTCATGTTATTTAATCTTTAGTTTGTCTGCGAATTTGGTAGATAGGGGATGGGTTAGTTGCATGGTTTTATTCTTTCATATTTAATTGCGAAATTCCAAAAAAAAAAAAATTTTTTTACCTGTACCAGGACCTATTGCTGCGGTTTTGGGCAATAACCGCAGCAATAGGCCAAGCTATTGCTGCGGTTGCTAGCCAAAACCGCAGCAATACGTTGTACATTTTTAATAAAAAATAAATATATTGCTGCGGTTTTGGCTAGAAACCGCAGCAATATGTTCAAATATTGCTGCGGTTTAAAAACCGCAGTAATATATTAATTACCTATTGCTGCGCCCTTTATTGCTGCGCAGTGAAAACCGCCGCAATAGGCCACTTAATGACCGCAGCAATAAACAATTATTCTACTAGTGGGATCATGTTGTTCCCATACAGATGGATGATATTTCTTTAGAAATTTTCCATTCAAGGCTCTATCTCTTATATTGCCATCTATATCCTTTGATATGTATGCATTTCCAGACATTTTCTTATGAATGATAAAGGGACCTTGCCACTTAGGTGACCATTTCCCTAATTGTGGATCTTTATATGCTTATGGCAGAAACATTTTCCAAACCTTATCATTCTCCTGGAATTCTTTAGGCACTACCTTTTTGTTGTAGGCCCTAGCAACTTTATCCTTTTGAATAGCTTCTTCCTTAACCTCTAGGGCATCCATGTTTTCAATGTTCATTGCCTGTGAATAATCATCTCCTGATAATCCCATTTGTTGGGCTACCCTTAATGATCTTACATTCACTTCTGCTGGGATCACTGGAGTGTGTCCATAAACTAAGTTAAATGGAGTAACTCATGTTGCTTCCCTTTTAGAGGTCCTGTAGGCCCATAGGGCATATAGCAACAACTCATCCCATTTTCTTGGGTTATTGTCTATGAGTTTTGAGATCGCTTTTACTATGATCTAATTGGTAGCTTCCGCTTGACCATTTGCTTGAGCATAGTAAGGTGTTGAATGCAACTTAGTAATCCCAAACTGATTAAGATAATCCAGTACGTCAGGATTTCTAAAGACTGTGGCTTGATCAAAGGTGATAGTTTCTGGAATTCCAAATCTTGTAAAGATTTTTTCTTCCAAGAAATTTATTACAACCTAGGTATTGATCTTGTTGAAAGTCTGAGCCTCCACCCATTTGGTGAAGTAATTAGTCACCACTAGGATGTATGAATGCTTCTTAGAAGATGCAAGGTTGATTTCTCCTATGGCATCTACTGCCCATCCTCTGAAGGGCCAAGGTTTAAGATTGTACTTAAGTTCTGAAGCTGGTGTCCTACTGATAGGTCCAAACTGCTGACATCTTTGGCAACCTTTAGCATAATCTATACAATCCTTTCTCATAGTGGGCCAATAGAAACCATGCTCGTGCAACAACCATCTCATTTTTAGGCCATTTTGATGAGCACCACATAGCCCTTGGTGAAATCTGCCATGAAGGTTAGAGCTTCTCCAGCATCCACACATTATAAAAGTAATCCTTCTGGATCCTTTCTGTGTAGTTCACCAAACTGTATATAAAACTTAGTTGCTGCCATTTTGATTCTATTTGGCACTTTTGTCCCAGTTTGGTTCTGGAGATAATGAATAATTTCATCTCTCCAGTCCTTTTCCTCTCTTAATATTGAAATTCTATAGACTTCCAATATATTTTCTGATATTTCTTTATCAGTTTCACTGAGAGGCTCTAGGATCTTTTCTTGGAGAATGATATCTTCATTATGTGAAGGTATCTCTTCTCTAGCAGAAGCTATTTGGGACAGCTGATCTGCTACTTTGTTTTCTTCTCTGGGAATGTGTATGAAACTAATTCCTTTAAATTTTTTAGACAACTTCTGTGCTTTCTTTCCATATTCTTGTGATACTGATGATATACTCTTGAATTCCTCATTCATTTGACAAATGACCAACTGGGAATCCCCATATACCTTTGCTTTCTTTGCGCCTAATTCTAACAGCATCTCCAATCCAATTAATAAAGCTTCAAACTCAGCTCTATTGTTGGTACATGGACCCTTTAAGGTTACTGCTAGCTTAGTTGGGATCCCACCAGGAGATAAAATATATATCCCAGCTCCTGGTCTTTCTCTAGTGTTGGATCCATCAAAGAATAAGACCCATGGAAGGATGTCTTCATCAATGATTCCTGAGTCACAACAAGGATGGGTTGCTAAGAAATCAGCTAGAGCTTGACCCTTTACTGCCTTTTGGGGGCACATATACTAGGTCAAATTGCAATAGATGTAAACTCCAATTGCTTAACCTTCCTTTTATAAAAGGTTGAGATATCATATATTTTATGGCATCTGTTGGAGATACTACTTCTACTATGAAGGCCATGAAATAATGTATGAGTTTAATTGATGCATCATATAAACACAAACACCATTTTTCTGCCATGGTATACCTTTTTTCTGTATCGTGTAGGATTCTACTTAGGTAGAATATGACCTGCTCATGCCCCTTCTCATTTTCTTGAGTAAGAAGACTACCAATGGAATCTTCACAAGCAGACAGATACAGTCTTAGTGGTTTTTCATTTTGCCTTAGAGGAATTAATACAGGAGGATTTGCCAAATCTTGCTTGATCTGGTCAAAAGCTTTTTGATGTTCTTCCTCCCATTTGAATTCTGATTCATGTTTTAGTTTTAGCAAAGGTGAAAACTTTTTAGTTTTTCCAGCTAAATTAGCCATGAATCTCCTAACATAATTGACCTGTCCAAGGAATCTTTGCAATTCCTTCTTATTAGAAGGTGGCTTGGCTGCCAATACTGCCTTTGCCTTGTTCTCGTCAATTTCCATTTCATTTTTGTGAATGATGAATCCTAAAAAGTTACTAGCTTTAACTCCAAATGCACATTTGAGTGGATTCATTTTTAGGTGATATTCTCTCATTCTGGTGAATGACTTAACCAAATGCTCTTTATGTCTTAAAAAATCATTTGACTTTACAAGTATGTCATCCACATAGATTTCCATGATCTTACCAATCATGTCCTTAAAAATTGCGTCCATTGCTCGTTGGTATGTGGCTCCAGCATTTTTTAATCCAAATGGCATGGCCACATATTCAAACAAGCCTAATGACTTTGGACATCTGAAGGCTGTTTTGTTACAGTCTCCATGTGCAATCCTTAACTGGTGATATCCTGCATACCCATCCATAGAAGATATATATTCATATCTTGATGCTGCATCTATTAGAAGATCAGCCACTGGCATGGGGTATTGATCTTTAGGTGTAGCTTTATTCAGATCCCTGAAGTCAATGCAGATTCGTATTTTGCCATTTTTTTAACTATTGGAACTTTATTGGAGATCCAGTCAGCATATTGGCAAGGCCTTATGAATCTTACCTTGAGGAGTTTGTCTATCTCCTCTTGTATATGTTTTGTCAGTTCAGGCGCTAGTCTTCTAGGACTTTGTGCCACAGGCTTAAATCCTTCCTTGATAGGTAGTTTATGCTCTACTATTTGGCTATCAATGCCTGGCATTTCATGATGTTCCCATGCAAAACAGTCTTTAAATTCTTTTAGAATCTTGATGATTTCTTGTTTTTCTTGGTTAGTGATGAGCTTACTTATGTAAGTGACACGTGGATTTTCATCGTCCCCTAAATTTATTTCCTCTAGTGGATCATGGACTTCCTGTTTAATATCCTCACTTTTAGCCCATACTTTCTCATCCTCCTCGTCGAAGGATTCAGTTTCATATAAAGTTGAGCAACATGCATTAGAGTTTATAAGAAAATCCTCTTGGTATTTTCTAAAAAACTAAATCTTTCATTACTTGATTAACAATAGGGGTAAACCCTTTACAGTATTCTTCTTGGTTTATAAACATAATAAACTTATATAAGGAAAATACACTCTAACTCTACAAACTAAAGAGAGCTAAGGGTTGATCATAGTCTGGCGCCTGTTGAACATATTCATATTCTGAGTCTTCTATCTCTTGGTGAGTTTGTGACTCAAGTTGTAGAGCAACCTCAATTTAGATAGTAGGAACTGATTTTAGAGAGTCCCTAATAAAAACAGAATCAGGAGATGTAATTAGACAAACTTCCTCATCTGCTTGAACCATTTCATAAGTGTCACCATTCCACAAGATTACGACTTGGTGGAGTGATGATGGAATAGCATAGTTATGATGTAACCAGTCTCTTCCTAATATGGCATTATCATTAGTACCACTTTGAACTATGAAGAAACCAGTATAAGTAGTTTTAGTTCCTACCCTTATCTTTAAGATAGCCATTCCTTCCACTTTTTCAGAAAAAATAATTTATGTTGATTTGTATATTGTGCAAATCCTTCCTAGTTTTTCCTAGATTTCTAAACATAGAGAGTGGCATAATATTAACAGTAGCTCCAGTGTCTACCAATACTTTGCCTAAACGAACTCCCTCAAAATCAACATTTAGAAATAAAGCTTTAGTGTGCTTATTATCAACATCAACTGACCTGAAGATTTTATCTATGATTAATTTCTCTAGGTTAGCTTTTAGAGATGTCTTGTTAGGCACTTTATGAGGTGCATTTAAATCAGATGACAAGCTTCGAGAAGAAGTAACTTTAAATTTACCTGCCCTCTCTTCCTTGTCAACTTCATCGGCCCATGATGTGGTATTGGTCTGGAACTCTGATTGGTCTTCTGACTTTTTAAACTCTGTTGGTAGCATGACCACATTACACTGTACGTTTTAACCCTCTCCCATTTCTGTTTGAGGCTCATTCATCAGTGGGTCTCCATCCAACATCAAGTCACTGTCTGATACCAATAGGTCTAAATCCTCAGATCCAAACTCTGAATCATAATCCTCATTAAAGCCAATTCCTGGTATCTCTTTCATAAGAGAGTCACCTCCTTGAGGCTGCTGGTTATCATGCTTTATAGATGATTCACCACGTTTTTCCTCTTCTAGAGGTAACAATTGAGTGATGCTAGCTTGTAGTGCCTCTTCATCAATTCTTATGTTTACAATAAAGGACTCCTGCACATTTTGAGTGCCAATTTGAGCCCTTGTTGCAGCAGCTTTTGCACTTAGCTCTTTCATCTTTGATGTCCTACTCTTAGGTAAGTTTTCGACATCTTGTAGTGACAATGGCCTAACTGCTGGTTTGATTTTTACCTCCCCTTGGTCCCCATGGGACTTCACCCTTCTTTTAAGAATTTTGGGCACACGAGTTTGACTTGGCTCCCTTTCCTTTCCTTTTGAGGAAGGGCCTAAACTGGGGCTATCATATTTTCTTAGTCCTTGACTTCTAGACCTTTTCTGGAATAGACATTGATCTGAGTTCTAACCATTTCAAAAGTTAGCCTGTCCACACACTGTGAGCACATTCCATTCCTCATAGCTTTCAACCCTTCTATTGCCCTAGTCTGCAATGGGAATTTCTGAGCAGCCTCTTTATAGGTTTTAGCTCTTTCCTCATGCATCACCGGGCTTGGAGTTGGGTTGGATTTAACAGGCGTCTTAGCTTCAGCTAAGTTGGCCTTATATTATTCTAGGTCCATAGCATGTTGTTCCATTTCTGAAACAATCAGTCTTTTGAGACTTAATTGCCTAGTTAGGAATCCTTTGAACACTTGGCATTGGTCTGTTGTATGTGACCCATTCATGTGCCATCTGCACATATCTTCCATCCCTTCCTCATTGGCTATTTTTGGCATAACCAAGATTCCTACATCGAGCAATCTGTTGAAGAGCTGGTTGCCCACTTCAGTAGCTTGAGATGCCTGCAAGATAACAATAAACGCATTATTAGCCTCTACCATACCACAGAATAGTTCAAATGGTTCATCCATTCTAAATACATTCACATCTTCATCATCAGGAAACATGATATTTTTCTTATCAATTTCATCCTGGATTTTATTTCTAAAAACAATGCATTCAGAAGTATCATGAGTTACTGCATCATGCCATTTACAGTATTTTTTACCCTTAACTTCCTCAACAGTTCTTGCTTTATGTCTCCCTACCAATTTTATCTTTTTGTTAGATAATAACCAGTCAAAGATAGAATTAGCTTTCTTGGCATCAAAAGTATATGTCCTCTTTTGTCCAGATTTCATATCCTTTGGCGCCAGAAATTCTTTCTTCTCTAAAGGAGAACATTTATAAGGTACTCCCTGAATGATTTCTGCCACGTCCACTTCTTGTGCAGTCTCAAAGTGAAAGGGCTCCTCATTCGGAGTAAAGAAACTTTGGTGTCTTACTGCACTTTCAGCTTGTAGGTTCCTTTCATACTTTACATCCAATTCTGCTAATTCAACAAAATCGCCAAAGGCGTGACCATCAAACCTTTTCCTAAACTGAATTAACATTCCCTCTTGAGCCATTTGTACAAACTCTCTTTTGGGAATGCTAACATGACACCTGATCTTGGCCATTTTAAATCTAGATAGGTAGTCTTCCACAGACTCCCCTAACTTCTGTTGGATTCTGGCCAGATCGCTTAAAGTCACTCTTGGCTCAGTGCGTGCAAAATGATTTGTAAATTGCACCTGCATATCTTGCCAGGAATGGATGGAATTGGGTGGTAAATTAGTGTACCATCAAAAAGCAGTCTCAGTAAGAGACATGGAGAACATTCTAAGTTTAAAGAAATCATTGTCAACTGCTTCTCTACACTGACAATTGAACCTAACTAAGTGTTCTTCAGCATAAACTCGATCATTTTCAGAGAACAGGGTGAAGTCAGGTATCTTAAACGTTCTAGGAAATGGATTTTCTCTATCAATCCATTCAGGGTAAGGTTTTTGACCTATTTGCCTCTGATTTTTCCTAGAGGTATCCCCTACTAATCTTTGGACTAGTGCCTCAACTTGTGCTGCCAATGGATCCCGATGCCTTCCTGAGTGTCCCATATTCCCATACCCCATGTTTCCAGCACTAGTACAGAATCGTTGATTTGCGTCGGACCTGGGACCACCATTTGCATCGGACATCGGTCCGACGGCACATGTCTCGACGCAAATACGAGAAACATGATATGCGTCGGACAAGGATATGACGCAGATGTTAAACTATTTGCGTCGGATGCAACGCAAAGTCCGACACACATGACTCCTCAGCGTTGGGCAAATGACAGTCATCTGCGTCGAACACATGGTAATGTGCGACGCACATAACAGTCATCTGCGTCGAACGTGTAATGATGTGCGATGCAAATAACATACATGTGCGTCAGACATGTTGCAATATGCGACGCACATGGTATTTGATCTTCAAATGTAATTAGCTTTATATTAAATTAATAATTTGGGTGAAAATCTGAATTTCATTGTTTTGCTACATTTGTCATCCACTTTTGTTGTTCTTTAATTTCGTCCATTAACATGACAGAACCCAAAATCATTCAACCCAAAATCATTCCATTCATTGAAGTGAGAAGTACAAAACGAAATATAAAAAATAAAACCCAGAAAAAAAAATTAGATCTAATACAAAAGAATCCTAAAAATTCATGTCACTGAAACGAAATTAAAAAAATATAACCCAAAGAAACGAAATTAAAAATATAACCCAAAGAAACGAAATTAAAAATATAACCCAAAGAAACAAAATTACATCTAATACAAAAAAACCCTAAAATCTAAAGCAATTAACAATACAATCTGGGTAAGATCGAATATGAAAATCATATTCGTCAATTATCACCGTCACCTTCTGCTTTCTAGTCGCCCTTCGCCATCTCTTCCTCCCTCTCTGGTGAGGTTCTCGTCTGCGGAGGCGGCTGTGATAATCTCGTTTGCGGAGCCTTTAATGGCGTCGGTTTCGGAGGAGCAAACGAACGGCTTCTCTGAGCAAACGAACGACTTTTTCAGTTCGTCTTTGGTGCTTCACAAACGAACGAATGACAAAACTCCTCCCCTAATCCCCTTCCTTACCCTCCAAATTCCTGAACCTAAGCAAAATTTGTGTGTATTTAACAACAAAATTACACATATATTGAACCCATTCCTCAATATCAAAGATAAACAACAAAAAAACAGGAACTCAAAATTCAGATCCAAAGAAAAACAAAAAGTGATGAGTAAAATGCAGATCTGTTTTTCTTCTTGTTCGGAGGATCGAATGGAGAAAGGAGTAGAAGGGGAGGGAGAGAGATTTAGAGAGAGAGAGATGGAGGACCGAATGGAGAAAGGATAAGAAGGGGAGGGAGAGAGGTTTAGGAGAGAGAGAGAGAGAGAGGTGGGTGTGATGGCTGTAAGTTTAGGTTTAAGAGAGTCCAAAATAAAAAGGGAGGAATAAATCCATTTACGTCGGATGGGCCTACAAGGTCCGACGTAGATTGTTCACCAAAATCCAAAATAAAAAAGGGGAAGAAACCTATATGTAATTTCACGCACGATATTAAGAAACCCATTTGCGTCGGACGGGCTTAAAGATCCGACGCAAATCATGGGATCCAGCCATCTGCGTCGCACTATAGTTGTGTTTGACGCAAATCATGTTCGTCATCTGCGTCGCATTCTCAACCCCGTTCGACGCAAATGACCCTACCACCCATTTACTGTCATTTTGTGCGTCGCACGTTCTCTAATGTGCGACGCAAATAGGCTATTTGTGTCAGTGCTTCTAGCGTGCGACGCAAATAGACTGACGTAAATTTGCATTTTTCTACTAGTGCTGCATGATCATATGCAGGGTTAGGATTAGGATTGAAAGGTTGATTTTGATAACCTCCCATAGGGATCTCCTGGTTGTGCATAAAGGTAGGATTGGCTGCTCCTTGTGCCATTTGTGGTGGGAATGTATGTCCATTTGTGGGCATCCCCTGATGATAAGCACCAGTTGCTTGAGCAAATGAAGCTTGGGGCTAACCATACCCTGGAATATTCCCATAATGAGGCGTACCAGCCATAGTTGGTTGGTTAGGAGGCATATAAGCATAAGGTGTAGAAGGAATATCAGCCATAGTTGGTTGGTTAGGAGGCGTATATGCATATGGTGTACTATTGTTGTTCGCAACAAAAGTACCTTGCCTCTGTCCTCCTTGTGATAATCCAGGTTGGTGTGTGTTGTCACCAACTTGTCCACCACCAATGGAAAGCGAAGGTTGATGATGTCCAGACGCCTGGTGCCAGCCTGGCTACACGCCTGCTGCCATTCCATCACTTCTCCTAAGATTTACATGATTACCCTCTCCATGGCTCAAGGGTATTGCCCTTGTTTGATGCACATGGGAGGAAGTTTGTGGATCGCTTGAGATAAGTGGATCTCTAGTTTCAGGATGGGAGAAATGTACCCTTGGAGGGTAACCTATTGGAGGAACGTCTGGCGCTGTGCCACAACTTCGCCTTGCTCTATTTAACGGGACCTCTTCTAAGGCCTTAACTAGTTTATCATTTAACTGATAGTGTTTTTCGACTAGTGGTTCTAGGCGAGTAACTACTTCAGTAGCAAGAGACTTGGACATTGCCGTGAAAGTTGCACTCATAGTATCATTGATATCTACAAGTATCCTATCAATTTGCCTAGAGTTAATATCTCTATTGTCTTCACTTATCCTTTGGAGTAAATCCGTGAAGACTCTGGCAGACTCATGAGCTAGAGTTATGTAGTTAGAGTCAAATTGTTGTCTCTGACTCTCTCTGTCTTCTAATAGCAAATTTTTTACTACCTCCGTGAACTTTCCATACATTTGGTGTATAAGTCCACGACCAGTACTACTTGGAGATGAGTTATCCCTTTGTGGGGTATCTCCAACTGACTCCTCATGACCATGGTGAATTGGTTCACCATTGTTACCATGCACCCTTGTCTCTGGAGGGATTGAAGAACTAGTTTCCATGTTGTGAAAACTTGGTTCATCCTGAGCAACTTCCTTATTCTTCTTAGAACGTGTTTCCGGCATTTTTTATAAAACAAAAATAACTGTTTTCTACAGTTAATTTGCAAAAGTATGAAGAAGAAATTTCACAATTTTATTATGAATCTTCTTCTCCCACTGTGGTTGCCAAAAAACTTGTTGGTGCAAAATCAGTTCGTTGACCTTGCAAACAAGTCAATGCACATCCAATAGTTTGATACTGAATGCCTTAGGAGGCTTAGTCCCTGGGGGTTACCGGTTTTAATTAGATAAAACCTTGCTAACGTACTTTGTTGCAATTTAATTAATGATTAAACTACAACGCCTATTAAATTCAGGCGAAATGCAATAAATAGAGCAAACAATAATTAATCTTTTAATTAATTAAAGCATAACATTCCCATACATGCCACAAACTTTGAGAAAGATTTTACAACACATAAAAAGGATAAGCCAGGCTGGACAACTAAAGGGAAGACACGAAAGCTATTACCTCCATGGTTCCTTGCTTCAATCGGAGAATTAGAGATCTTGGTGCCAGAACATGTTCTACGTCTAAAGAACTAAACTATAACCCCAGAAGGGGGTTGGCTAGGTTAAGGCTAGGCTATGCTAAGAGAAGAAGAAATGCAGTTTGATGTGTTGTTCGTTGTCCTTTGCTTGATGATGGTTTCTCTATTTTATAGAGAAACGTGATATCTAACTTCCATACATGCTAGGGAGGGAAAATGTTTGAATCATATTTGATTCAAATCCCAACCGTTTTCTGGCGCTGAATAACTGTTGTCTTCTAATGCGCATGTCTTTTTGTTGAACTGTTCATGATTGTCTTCTGACTGTTTGTTCCTTTATTACCTTTGGCTTTCGTCTCTTGATAGTTTTGATGGTCTTCTTCTGTTGACTTTGACTTATGTTGACTTTGCCCAATGGGCTTTATGCTTTTGTTGGGCCTTCATGTTAAAGCAAAATTAAACCTTTTGAGGTCCAATTTAATATACCATAATAAATGTTACTTGACATGTAAAAATGGTGGTAACAGATCCTAACAATCATTGAACATATTAGAGAAGAAAATTAGGAGAATGCAAATGGATGTCATTAAGGAAAGGCTATAAATTAAAGAAAGATGACATAGAATTCCTCCACATAATGAGTATGAGGGTAATACCTAAACTCAAGCAGTTAAGTACATAAGAGTAGGGTTAAACTCAACTTTTCAACTACACCAAGCTACCTTGGCTACATACACATTAACATACGTACGTGATTTTTTTTCTTCAGCTAATATAGGGAAAGTGGGAAATCTATCCAAATTTTGAACGCTAAACCACATGAACTTGAGATTGATGCGATATGATAGCTCTGTTCCACCATCTCAATCAACCTCATACGTACACACATTATACAAATTACGGGAAGAGAAAAGACTCAATTCGCTCATTCATCATACGTCTTTATTGATGCTTAACTTATGTCATAGGATATACGAGTACTCTATATTAGTGCTAGCATTTGAAAGTTAAGCTCTGTGCTTCTCAACTTTCTTCTGAAAATCTTCCTTTCTTGCTCCAACCACTTTGTCAATCTGCTTTCCCTTCTTCATGAACAGGAATGTTGGCATTGTTTGTATTCCAAATTGGCGTGATACATTCTGTTATCATCCAATCATGTAAGCAAACTTTATTTTCAAAAAGAAAAAGAAAATAAAATAAAAACGTTATAGAGCACCATGTTTTCAAGCTTGTAGAATGTGTATGTCGTACGCATAATAAGTATTACATATAATGAAAAGATTTAAATAGATTGTCTTGAAAGAGAGATCGTACAAATAACTCATCCACGTCAATCTTGACCAAGTCAACATCAGTGCATTTAGCAGCCAATTCATTGATGGTTGGCTCCATGTACCGACATGGCCCACACCACGTAATCGTAAAATATATCACAACCTTAAATAGATGAAAAGAAAAAGATTAGTTCATATATATAAACCAAAATTGTCATGAAAATCACCACCAATAGTGATGTAAACAAGCCTTACGCATATACAACTTTTAGTTTTTTTTTTAACAAAAGAATCAATAACATGAATATTATTAAACATTATGAAGCATAATTTTCTTCCCAAGTTAGTTTAATTTCCCTATTATTAAAACATGTACGTTGTCGGAACTCCAACCATTTCCGTGCTCATGAACCCCAAAAAATGAAAGCTTAGGATTCTCCATTTTTAAAACGTTTATATTTCTAAAACCCCAACAGTTTCCATACTACGAAGTACGCATACTCATATATACCAACTTACCAGCTTATTGGACTGCTTGGAAGCTTCAAAATATTCCCTCCACTTTGTAGCGGAATGGAAGGCAATGACCCCCTTCGTTTCAGCCGCTTTGGCGACTGCGCCACCGGCAGCCGGCGCCGGAGCAGGAAATGCAGATGTCTTGCTAGCAGGATAAACAGAAGGCCCTATAGTGTTAGAAGAAGGGTTGCAATTAGCAGGAGCATGTGGAGAACAAGCAGGTGGTGCCCTACCCCTACTTTCTGTCCTGCTATTTTTAGACGACCACCGGCTGGACGGGATATGATAAGCTGGAGGAAGTGATGTAGGAGCTGCAGTAGCAGTAATTGCAGGTGCTCCATGTTCTTCAATGCTAGAAAATCTTGCTCCCATTTTTATTTTAGTATATTTTTTATTAACAATAACAAGAAAAAACTAAAACTTTCTTAGCAAAGATAATCTTTGGAATTTTTTTTGATGGTTTTTGATTATTTGTGGCTTGGTGAGTTGGTGTTATGGAGGATTGTGAAGCAGAAGAGGGGAGAGTGGGAAGATTTTATAGCTGTGATTTTACAGTATGAACAAGATATTTATTGTTTCATATTTTTTTTGTGGTGGTAATACTATTACCTTTATCTAGGTGATCACGTACGATTATTCCATAGATCATGTTTAGCCTTTTAGTTAAGTTGTTAACTTTGTTCTTTTTTCTTTTGGGTGAAGACTTTATGTTATTGCAAGCTCAACATGAAGTTTCTACGTAAACTATTCTCAAAATAAAGGTCTGATTCTGATGTTAATGGCCTATTATTGAAGTTGTGTTTGGGGCTTGTATCTTTGTATTGTGTAGAGACTGACGTACTTTAGAGTTGACTACTTGGCTTAATGATGTCATTACTCAACTCCCTCTCTCCTTATTTGTTATCCATTTATTTTTTTTATGGTAAAATGTTTTCCAATTTTAACTTTCTCAAAATTATAATATATGATCCAACGAAATTAATATAGAGCCATTTATCCTTTACATTACTTTTACTAATACTACTCCCTCCGTCCCATAAAATCGTGCAAAAAGAAAACAAACACTGTATTATGGAGATAGAGGGACTATATGATAAGGAAATATCTTGTTTACGGTTTTCATTCATAGAGATAAGTAAGTTGAACAATCAAATTCGTCAAAGATTATGTGTGCCATTGCAAACTTAAATTAATATTCCTGCATTGCTTTTAGAGTTATAAAGTGGTCTATAGTATTTGACAGAAAATAAAGTTTAATTTCGAAGAATATTAGTGGGATACCACCAAAGTGGGCATAGTTAAATTCATACTTCCCACATAAAAATGGGATATGGAGAAAATATCTGGATTACCACAACATGTCCCCATATTTTTGGCATTCCCCTCCCCGACTCCCGGTACAACCTACAAAAGATGAGCCCCATTGGAGACTTATACAACATGAAAATTTCTCAATAGTTATTGCCCTTGGTTAACCCACCGTCCTTAATGACATTTCGCCCAAATGTACTCATGCTTGGATTTGGAACCTGGATATTAACCCAAACCTCAAACTTCTCACATGGCAGCTCCTACACATTGCCATATTGGCCTCCCCTCAAGAAATAATATTCGGATAAGAAATATAGACCTCTTAATTAATACTTGTCCCTTTTGCTAACAAAATAATGAAACCAAAGATCACTTATTTTTACTTTGCCTCGTAACAATTCAACTTTGGAAGAATCACCGTCTTTTGTATTGATTGGCGGAGATTGATACATGTACCCACTGAACAGACTATCTAATAGAAATTGACAATTAAATTATAATTGATTGTGCTAAGTTGGACTTCACTAATCATTAATGTCTGTCTTTAGTGGATAGATTACTCATTGGGTATACAGTTTTGTTCTTGATGGCTTAATGATCATTCAAGATATCAAAACGTGCCGCAACTCTTTGAGTGGCTACATTCTCAGAATCACTCATGAAGGATTATCAGTTAAAATTATTCATCTCCTTTGGAGCAACTGGAAACAAGACGCGCATGTACCTTTTTATGAATGATCAATTCTTAAGCAATCAAATCTTGTTTGTGCGCAATATCCACCTAGAACGACACGTATAGTGATAGGTGTGTCGCGTACCTAGCAAAGATATATAATTCTTAACTAACCTCCTAACTATGTAGCAGGGCAAGTCAAGGTCGAATCTACAGAGACAAACAGTATCACAAACACTAGATATCTTGACTCAATTTAACTAAACAAGTGACAAACAACGGTGGAAGAGATGTTGAACTAATGCTAACGCTAAACTATAACAACTACTAAAAGCACACGAGGTAAAATCAATTAATAAAGGCATCTAGAATTAAGTATCCCCACTAGCACGAGTAATACATGAACAGTTCCCATCCCAAATAACATAATCAATAATCCAAAAGGAGTAATGCATCCTAAAAATACCAAAGATCTCTCCCGAGTACCTATGGCTACTCTAAACAAGCAATCATACCTATTCCCATGGAATCATGCAAGAAAGAGACATTAAACATGGCATCACAAACAAATTCCTAGTAATCCTATCTACATATTCCCATAGAGATATTCATACTCTTAATTGAATCAACAAATCCATCTAGATTCAATTCCCATTGAAAACAAGACATAAGGAATCAATTCAAAATCACCTATTCCTAGTAGATAATGAAAATAAGCACAATTCAATCAAGCAAGGATAATTAATCACATTAAAATTGGGATTATGGGAAAATTCATACATTAATCATTCCTAGGGTTCAACTTAACCCTAGATTATAGAACTACTCACTCATAATTGAAATAACAAAGCAATCGAGAAATAAATTAAAAGACATAACAATAAAGGAAGAGAGGAAATTAGAAAAACTTAGTCTTTTCTTGAATGAATCAATCCCAAGCAACCAACTTGTAGAAATCAAGGTTCAATAATGGAGTTTTTTCTCAAAAAGCTCTCTAAAAAGTAGTACTATATTTTCTAATTATCAGAAACTACCCAAAAGTATGTTTAATAAAACCTAATATCGTTTACAAAAACTAGAAAAGGAAACAATTAAATTCGCGGAAATCAGGCGAATAACAGCTTGCACGGGCAAGCAGGAAACCGCACGGGCGTGCGCTATGTCGCACGGGCAAGCGACATCTCGCTTGGGCGTGCACACGAGACAGAAAGTTTGTTGATTTCGTTCACAGATCTGCACGGGCAAGCGGGATCTCGCTTGGGCGTGCGCCTTGATGCATGGGCAAGCGAAATCTTGCGTGGTCCCGCGAAGACAAAATTCTTCAATATCATCAATCCTTCAACCCCAAAGCACTCAAACTCATCTTCTCACATCCGGAAACCGCCAAGCAGACCATCTACGAACCATATTAGTTTCTGTTAGTCACAATCGGCCTCAAGAACCTGAAAATCACATAGAAGAGCCGAAAGTATCTCGAAATAACACAATGGTTCAAAAGAATGCTCAAATCATGCAATTAGACCTAAGATGCACTAAAAACTACATGAAAATGAGACTTAAGACCTACTTAAATGTAACTAAAAACCGACTTATCAAACTCCCCCAAGCTAAACTATTGCTTGTCCTCAAGCAATCTAAACTAAAAAATCATGGAAGGAGTTCAATAGCCGCCTCAAGCAAAGGATTCATATCAATTTTCAAAACCAATTCAAACATATTTCAAAGTTATCATGGTAGAAAACAATCAAACCTCATAGTATAACACAAGGAAAAGCAACCATCTTATCACAAGTTCTCCCCAAAGCTTGACTCAATCATGAATATAGTAGCCCTCACTTTAGTCGTGCACAATATCTCTCATGTGTATAAAAAGGGTCAAATGATCGCTCAAGGCTCCATTCCATTGACTATATCCTACCATAAGCTTGCATATCTTCTCACTCTCCACCGCTACGGGACTACGTTACATGCAAAGAATCATGAGGACTTCATATGGGTTGTAATGAAGGCTTAAGGTATGGGTATGGAAAGTTTTAGGAAAGTGGTGCTCAAAGAGGAAAGTGAAGCTTTTCAAACACCTTTGACAACAATTACCAAACTCCAAACACAAGCATTCCAATTGCACTTCATATTTTTTTTTTCATTAACTGAACCATAACTCCTCAAATAGAAACTCCAATTTCCTTTTATTGTATAATAAAGACATAAATCACAATCTTTTTTTTTCATTTTGTTTTTTTTTCTATTTTCTTTTTTTTTCGAAGGATTTAACCAAAATCATCTATAGAGGAAATTAATAGGAGTATTAAAAGTAACTCTGAGGAAATGAACTCAACACAGATCATGAGTTCTAACTAAGAATTATATCACATCAAACACCACAACAAATCTCCAATATCACAACTTAACTATCATCAACATAGCTTCACAATCCCCTAGGTAGGACAAGGTAAAGGGTTAGAGATGTAGCTAACAAAAGAAACAGGCTAGGCTCACAAGGGTGACAAAAAGGAGTAATCGATGTAGGTGGCATTTGGCTATGTAGCTCGGAAATCAACAATTGCCTCAATCATATTCAATGCATAAAACAAGTCAATGCGGTTTCAAGGAGTATCAATGCAAGTTCTAGAGAATAGTCGTCAAGGAAGAGCATCACACACAAAAGAAAGAAGACTGAAATGATGTCAGTCTATAAGGCATAAGAACATCCTCACTAGGTTGTAGCTACCAACACTGATCTAATCGCACATAGGAGAGACCAATCTTACCACAAACCAATCAATTCCTTGTTAACTATGAGATTCTCAAAAACATTTGTTTTTTTATTTTCACAAGCACATGCATAGATCTTTGCTATCATTGGGGGACTACTCCTAAATGCAACCTAAATGCAAAAACTACTATGCAAATGATATGCAAGATGCATCCTAAAAATGAAACTATATGCAAAAACGGGAAATAAGGAACGCTTAAATGATGACTAATATGTACACATGGTGTGATATATATCCCTCCCCCCAAGCTAAATGGCACAATGTCCTCAATGTGCAATAAAAAGCATGCAAAGAGAAGGGATAAAGGAAACTCAAGGATCAGGAGGAGCATCATGCATGGGATGATCGGCCGGAGTGCCGCCGTGTCCATCCTTGCGATATGTGCCATGCGCGAAGATCGCGTAGCAACTCGGGAACATCACCAAAGGTGGACTGGAAAGCCTGGTACTGAGAGGTCATCACATCCACAGAACGCTGCATAGCGGCAACATAATCGGTGTGAGACTGATGGAGCAGTTGAACCTCTGTACGAAGGCTCCCAATATCTCCTCTGAGCGCATCAAGATGGTCAACATAAGGGGGTACTGGAGGCTCGTCAGCCTGAGTAGACGACCCTGGAGCATGGCTTGGCTCGCCGCTCGGTTCCTCAACAGGAACCCAAGGAAAGTCAGGAGCAAAGAGTCAGTTCTGCGGGTCGTAGATGACGGTGCACTCCGGGTTGGGAAGGTAAGCATAGGGACGTTGCCCAACCTTCCAAACATACCCATCTGCAGTAACCTCATTGGCTATCCAACCCATGGTCTAGAAAGCCTTCAAATCAAGTCTCGTGCTGCCGGGTATGACCTGCTGACCTGTCAAATCAACACCAAAGGAAAGAGCAATCACAGAAATCATACCACCTATAGCAATTTCACCCCGAGACTTGGCAACCTCATCAAAATGATCCATGAGCCAAACAGCGGGGTTCAAGAAACTAGCTCCATCTACAAGACACCATAAAATAAAAAGCTCACGAGAGGTGACAACCCCGGCACTATCTCCCCTAGCAAAAAGAGTCAAAGAAAGAAATCGATGTGTTGTGCGGAGGCCGGGGCTAACAATCCCAGAAGCCTTAGCACGCTGGGGATAATAGACAGCTTGACCCGTGATCAAGTTCCAAAATGTATTATCAGCAAAGCGCTCAGGTCGATTAGAATGGGGGCCATATGAACCCTCGGTAGGCCAACCAAAAATGGCATTTAACTGGTTTCTGTTCAATTGCCTAGACTCGTTCATGAGTTGAAAGGAGATGGAACGAGGATTCTTAGTGGTAGAACGAACGACCTCTAAGGTTGAGAGAAATTCCAATGTAATGCGTTGCTAAGAGAGGGCATGCATGTTGAGGAATTGTTGCCAACCGACAGAGTAGAACAATTATTGGAGGTCGCCATCTATTCCTAGTTCAAGTGCTATTTCAGGATCATAGAAGCGAGTGGCGCGAAGGCGACGACCACTAAGGACACGAAAGCGCTCTAAGTGAGCCGCACAAGTGAATTGAATGCCTAGGGTGTCCAAAGGAGGTGGTTCAATGGCGGGTGGAGGAGGTGGATTGGAGGGCACATTGGTGGAGGGGGTACTGGTGTTTCTGAGATGGGAAGAGGAAGTGCGTCGGGCCGGGTTCGCTCGAGAAGATGGTCTAGGAGGCATGATGATCACAAACAAGGTAGACACAACCAACAAATTCACAACACAATCTCCCAATGACAAATTTCCAACCAAAGAATGCCTACGAACTCTCTCAATGCAAATAGCTCAATATCAAATAGAACAATAGCACCAACAATTCAACTCCACAAGTAATCAATGCCCCACTAAAACTTCAAAAATTTCATGCACTAGCCAACACAAAAATGTTCAATATTGAGCAAGAAGACAAGAAAGTACATCCAACAAGCAAGTATGCAACCCACAAATCAATGTCAAGCAAATAGTGCAATGAATTTCAAATAGAAAAATCAAAAACACTATAAGATGGAAAATAGAGTGGAAAGAGTATACCAAACTTGAGGTGGGTGTCTAATACCCGCAATTGATCTGTTCTTCACTTCCAAAAGGACTAGAGATGCTTCCTTGCTACCCAAATTGCTTCAATTTCGAACCACAAACAAATCCCCAAATTGATTTCAAAGTGAGGGTTTTCAGAATTTTTGAATGAGAGAAGGGAGAAAGAAGGATGGAAAGAGGAGAAGAGGAGGCGGGAAGGTCGCCGGTGGGGCGGCGAGTTTTCGCCGGTGGTGGGCCGGAAAATGTGGGGCGGCGAGGATTAGTGGTTGTGGTAGGGTGAGAGAGGGAGTAAGGAGAAGTGACTAAGTGAGGATGAGAGAGAGAGATGAAGGAGGAGGCTCGAAAATTTTGAAAAGGGAGGAGAGAGAAAAAACCCGTGAAAAGGGTTTAATGAAGCTGTACGCTAGGTCGCACGGGCGTGCAACATTTCGCTCGGACGTGCGACCGTCATTTTAGGCGTGTGCTAGTTCGCTCGGGCGTGCAACTCTGCAGGGTTGCGTCCCAAACTCTCTGCCTCGACCGCACGGTCGAGTAGGATTTCGCTCGGGCGTGCGACCTGCAGTCAAACGCCAATAAATACTTTTTTTTTTTCTTCTTTTTTTTTGTTTTTTTTTTTTGAGATTAAACTAGAGGATTAGCAAATAAAACTATAAAGCAATAAAAATCTAAAAATAAAAAAGAAAAAGAACTAAAGGAAAAAGAAAAAGAAAAGAGAAGAGAAAAAGATAGAAAATTGGGTTGCCTCCCAATAAGCGCTAGTTTTTAAGGTCATTAGCTCGACCTCCTCATTGATCAATCACATGAAGGAATAGAGAGTACGATGTCAACTCTCTCAGCAATGGGATCTCCAGCTAGGTAGTGCTTCAATCTGTGGCCATTCACCTTAAAAGTTCCATCTTGGCGGTTCCATAATTCCACCGAACCATAAGGAAAAACCTTACAAACCTTGAATGGACCCGACCACCGCGAACGGAGTTTACCAGGAAATAGCTTCAGACGGGAATTAAAAAGAAGAACTAAATCTCCTTCCTTGAACTCTTTTCGCACAATACCTTTGTCATGCCATCTCATGGTTTTCTCCTTGTACATCTTTGAACTCTCATAAGCATCAAGCCGAATTTCATCAAGCTCATTAAGTTGAAGAAGTCTCTGCTCACCCGCCGTTTGAGAATCGAAATTGAGGCTCTTGATAGCCCAAAATGCACGATGCTCTAATTCAACAGGAAGATGACATGCTTTCCCATAAACTATGCGATAAGGGGTGGTACCTATAGGAGTTTTGAATGCCGTTCTATAAGCCCATAGTGCATCATCAAGTTTTGCTGCCCAATCCTTCCTCATTCTCGGAACCGTCTTCTCTAAGATGGTTTTGATCTCGCGATTAGAAATCTCCACTTGACCACTAGTTTGTGGATGATATGAAAGACCCACTCTATGGTGCACACCATATTTCTTGAGCATAGCTTCAAACTTATTCTCCAAAAAGTGCTTACCTCCATCACTAATCAAAACCCGTGGAATGCCAAATCTTGGAAAAATAGTTTTCTTGAAGAATCTACTAACCACACGAGCATCATTAGTAGGAGAAGCAAGAGCCTCCACCCATTTGGAGACATAATCCACAGCAACCAAGATGTACTTGTTCCCATACGAAGAAGGGAATGACCCCATGAAATCTACACCCCACACATCGAATAGCTCAACTTCAAGGATGGTGTTGAGAGGCATCTCATTCCGACGGGAAAGATTTCCCGTCCTTTGACAACGATCACAAGAATGTACATAATGATGAACATCCTTAAACAAAGTAGGCCAATAGAAACCACATTGAAGAATTTTCGCTGCAGTTTTATTAGTACTAGCATGGCCTCCACAAGGTAAATCATGACAATGAGATATAATAGGTGATACCTCATTTGCAGGAATACACCTTCTAATCACCCCATCTGCACAAGACTTGTAAAGAAAGGGATCATCCCAAAAATATTTCCTTACCTCCTTAAAGAATTTCTTCTTTTGTTGTGATGAGTAGCCATGAGGAATAGTGTCACTAGCCAAATAGTTGGCTATATCAGCAAACCATGGGATCTCCGTAGTGGCTAGAGCTAGGAGTTGCTCATCAGGAAATGTATCAGCAATTGGAAGATCCTCATCACCTTCAATATCAAGGACAAGTCGAGAAAGGTGATCAGCAACAACATTTTCGGCTCCTTTCTTGTCCCGAATCTCCAAGTCAAATTCTTGTAGCAACAAGATCCACCGAATCAAGCGGGGTTTAGCATCTTTCTTGCTCATCAAATATCTTAATGCCTCATGATCAGTGTGTATTATCACCTTCGACCCTACCAGATAAGATCGAAACTTCTCCATCGCATACACCACTGCTAACAATTCCTTCTCAGTTGTGGCATAATTCATCTGGGCTGGATTAAGAGTCTTGCTTGTATAGTAGATGGCATGAAGCTTGCCATCTTTCCTCTGACCCAGTACGGCCCCCACTGCATAGTCACTAGCATCGCACATAATCTCAAAAGGGAGATTCCAGTCAGGCGATTGAATTATAGGGGCAGAGATAAGAGCTTTCTTTAACCTGTGAAAAGCCTCGGTACAAGCATCAGTAAACACAAAAGGGACATCTTTGCCAAAAAGTTCAGTTAGAGGTCGAACAATTTTTGAAAAATCTTTTATGAAGCGGCGGTAGAAGCCCGCATGACCAAGAAAACTCCTTACTCCTTTTACAGAGTTAGGAGGTGGTAGACGTTCAATGACCTCTATCTTTGCTTTGTCGACTTCGATTCCCCGATGAGAGACAACATGACCCAAAACAACGCCTTGTTGTACCATGAAATGACATTTTTCCCAATTGAGAATCAAATTAACCTCTTGACATCTATGGAGCACCTTTTGTAAATTAGCAAGACAAACATCAAAGGATGTTCCATAGACAGAGAAGTCATCCATAAATACTTCCATAGAGTTCTCAATAAGGCTTGAGAAAATTGCCATCATGCAACGCTGAAAAGTGGCAGGAGCATTACATAATCCAAATGGCATCCTTCGATATGCAAAGGTGCCATAAGGACATGTAAAAGTAGTCTTTTCCTGATCACTTGGATGAATAGGGATTTGGAAAAAACCCGAATATCCATCCAACCAACGAAAAAGAATGTTTTGCCAACCTTTCCAACATCCGATCAATGAAGGGGAGGGAAAATGATCTTTTCGGGTGGCCTTATTCAATCTCCTATAATCAATACACATGCGTCACCCCGTCACGGTTCTAGTTGGAATTTGCTCACCCTTGTCATTCTTGACAACGGTCATGCCTCCTTTCTTTGGGACTACTTGAACAGGGGCTAACCCACTTACTATCGGAGATAGGGTAGATTATACCGCATCAAGCAATTTAAGAACCTCTTTCTTGACTACTTCCATCATATTTGGATTAAGTCGTCATTGAGATTCTATAGAAGAAGCATGTTCGTCCTCAAGAATGATCTTATGCATGCAAAATGAAGGATTAATGCCCTTAATATCATCAATGGTGTACCCAATGACATTCTTATATTTTCTCAAAACAACAAGTAGCTTTTCAATTTGAATATCATCAAGCTCAGCATTAACAATAATAGGGTAAGTATCATTTGGACCCATGAATACATATTTCAAAGTAGAGGGGAGAGGTTTCAGTTCTACCTTAGGAGGCGTTGTACTCTCCTTAGTTTTTCCCGAGCTCAATATCTCCTTGATAGGCTTTTCAGATTCAATGGCTCGTGTCTCCTCTAGAAGTCTCTTGTATTCCTTGGTTTCCCAATCTTCCTCATCAGCACTACCCATCAAGACAGTTTGTAGTGAGTCATCAAGTTGCAAACTGAAAGCATTGGCTTCTATCACCTCATCAAGAGCATCCACTCTATAAACAGTTTCTCCCATTAAAGGAGAATTCATGGAGTTTGTGAGAGTGTACTCCATCTTCTCATCACCTACTTCAAAGGTGATCTTACCCTTCTTCATGTCAATAATGGCTCCAGCAGTGGCCAAAAAGGGTCTCCCAAGGGTGATGGGAACTTGTGCATCTTCTTCCATCTCCATGACAACAAAATCACATGGAATGAAAAATTTACCAACTCTAAGAGGAACATCTTCAAGGATACCAAGCGGAAACTTGACTGTTCTATCTGCTAGTTGGATAAAAGATGCGCGTGGGTTTCAGTTCACCCATGTTGAGTTTCTTGCAGATAGACAAAGGCATGAGACTAACACTAGCCCCAAGATCACACAAAGCATTCTTGATAGCAATATCACCAAGTTTGATCCGGAATAGAATAGCCTGCTCGGATCGCCTAGCTTCTCTGGAAGCTTGTTCTGCAAAATAGCACTACACTCAGCTGTTAGTGAAACAGTGACATTCTCTTCAATTTTTCTTTTGTTAGAGAGCATGTCTTTCAAAAACTTAGCATAAGAAGGCATCTCAGAAATAGCATCCAAGAAAGGGATGTTGATGTGCAGCTTCTTCAAAATATCAAGGAACTTCCCGTATTTCTTCTCAAGTTTTGCCTTGTGCCAATCTTTGAGGGAATGGAACAGTGGCTTGTATGGTTCAATAGGGATGACAAGTGGGATCCTTTTGCTCGGTCTCCTTAGCTTCATCTTCCAAAACCTTCTCACCTTGATCTTCTTCACTCAACCTTATAACCTCTTCTACACTTTTCTTCTACTCAGTCACCTTCTTTGTAGGCTCTTGCAATTCCTTACCGCTCCTCAATGAGATGGCATGGATATGCCCCTTAGGATTTGGTTCAGTTTGCCCAGGAAGTTGGCCTGATGGTTTAGAAAGATGACTAATTTGTTGGGCAAGTTGGGTCATCTGATTCTCCATCAACTTATTATGAGCATTGATTTGTTGGAGAGAGTTGTTGAAGAATTCATTTTTCTTGGCTTAATATTCAACTTGCTTTGCTTGAGAAGAAGCTAGATTCTCCATGATACTCTCAAGGTTGGATCTAGAGGATGAGGGGGAAGAGTTGAAAGGTGGTCTTTGTTGGAAACCGGGTGGTTGGGAGTAGTTTGTGTGTGGAGGTTGAGGTTGGTTATTTTTGTAGGAGAAATTTGGATGATTCTTCCAACCTTGGTTATATGTGTTTGAGTATGGGTTGTTTTGTGGTCTTGTGTTTGTGTTTAGGAGGGCATTGGCTTGCTCAGATATCATGCCCATGGTGTTGTATTGACACTCATTCAATGAGTGGCCCTGCACTTCACAAATCTCACAAATAGGTGCTATTGGTCCACTACTCAATTGATCAACCTTGGCCGCCAAAACCTGCACAGTGTTAGTCAAAGTAGCAATAGCATCAACCTCATACTTACCTCCCCTTTTAGGGGTTCCACGAGACACACTCCAATCATTCAAATAGTTGTTGGCAGCCATATCATCCAACAATGTCTTAGCAGCTTCCGGAGTTTTGGCCATGAAAGTACCGTCAGATGCGGCATCAATAGAACTTCTAACCTCATGCTTCAGACCATTGTAGAATGTCTGAATCAATAGCCACTCAGGAATGCCATGGTGTGGGCATTGTCTTTGCAAAGCCTTGTACCTCTGCCATGCCTCATAGAGAGACTCCAATTCGTGTTGTTGAAAACCAGATATTTCATTTCTGAATTTGGAAGTCCTCATAGGAGGGAAGAATTTGTAGAGAAAGGCCTTCTTCAGTTCTGGCCATGTGGCGATCTTTCTCACTTCTTCTTCTTTTAACCATTCCTTTGCTTCGTCCCTGAGAGAAAAAGGAAAAGCACAATATCGAATTAGATCATCAGAAACATTTGTTAGTTTCAAAGTATTACACTTCTCTAGAAAGCTAGCCAAATGATCAGTAGGGCTCTCTTTTGGTGTTCCCGCATAAGAGTCCTGTGAAATAAACTGAATAAATTGTGGCTTAAGCTCGAAGTGTGTTGCATTGGTGGTTGGCCTGGTGATGGTGGTGGTGGTCTCATCGGGCATAGCATATTCCCGTAGAGACTTTGGTGGTGTTTCATCTCCCATTGTTGATCTTTGTTGTTGTCTTCTTCGTTGACCTCCTAATCTCCTTGCTGTAGCTTCAATCTCGCGATCAAGAGTAGCTAGATCTTCTGGACCCTTGCTACGAGTGCGCATGCAACAAAGAAGACTGAAAGAAAAGAGATCAAACAACAAACAGAGTAACAATAATCGAACAAGAATAAGTTTAGCTAACTTTATCAAAGATAAACTAATCTAATACCGTTAGTCCCCGGCAACGGCGCCAAAATTTGATAGGTGTGTCGCGTACCTAGCAAAGATAATTCCTAACTAACCTCCTAACTATGTAGCAGGGCAAGTCAAGGTCGAATCCACAGAGACAAACAGTATCAAACACTAGATATCTTAACTCAATTTAACTAAACAAGTGACAAACAACGGTGGAAGAGATGTTGAACTAATGCTAACGCTAAACTATAACAACTACTAAAAGCACACGAGGTAAAATCAATTAATAAAGGCATCTAGAATTAAGTATCCCCACTAGCACGAGTAATACATGAACAGTTCCCATCCCAAATAACATAATCAATAATCCAAAAGGAGTAATGCACCCTAAAAATACCAAAGATCTCTCCCGAGTACCTATGGCTACTCTAAACAAGCAATCATACCTATTCCCATGGAAATATGCAAGAAAGAGACATTAAACATGGCATCACAAACAAATTCCTAGTAATCCTATCTACTTATTCCTATAGAGATATTCATACTCTTGATTGAATCAACAAATCCATCTAGATTCAATTTCCATTGAAAACAAGACATAAGGAATCAATTCAAAATCACCTATCCCTAGTATGATAATGAAAATAAGCACAATTCAATCAAGCAAGGATAATTAATCACATTAAAATTGGGATTATGGGAAAATTCATACATTAATCATTGCTAGGGTTCAACTTAACCCTAGATTATAGAACTACTCACTCATAATTGAAATAACAAAGCAATCGAGAAATAAATTAAAAGACATAACAATAAAGGAAGAGAGGAAATTAGAAAAACTTAGTCTTTTCTTGAATGAATCAATCCCAAGCAACCAACTTGTAGAAATCAAGGTTCAATAATGGAGTTTTTTCTCAAAAAGCTCTCTAAAAAGTAGTACTATATTTTCTAATTATCAGAAACTACCCAAAAGTATGTTTAATAAAACCTAATATCGTTTACAAAAACTAGAAAAGGAAATAATTAAAGTCGCGGAAATCAGGCGAATAACAGCTTGCACGGGCAAGCAGGAAACCGCACGGGCGTGCGCTATGTCGCACGGGCAAGCGACATCTCGCTTGGGCGTGCACACGAGACAGAAAGTTTGTTGATTTCGTTCACAGATCTGCACGGGCAAGCGGGATCTCGCTTGGGCGTGCGCCTTGGTGCATGGGCAAGCGAAATCTTGCGTGGTCCCGCGAAGACAAAATTCTTCAATATCATCATTCCTTCAACCCCAAAGCACTCAAACTCATCTGCTCGCATCCGGAAACCGTCAAGTAGACCATCTACGAACCATATTAGTTTCTCTTAGTCACAATCGGCCTCAAGAACCTGAAAATCACATAAAAGAGCCGAAAGTATCTCGAAATAACACAATGGTTCAAAAGAATGCTCAAATCATGCAATTAGACCTAAGATGCACTAAAAACTACATGAAAATAAGACTTAAGACCTACTTAAATGCAACTAAAAACCGACTTATCATATAGCATATCTAAAAATAGATCATCTCTACAACCTTCCATTCAGAAACTGCCACTTAAACACAAAACTAACCAATGTTTATGGCGACCCCCTTCCCCTAACCTTAATGAACTAAACTTTGATGGATCTACTAGAAACAGCCATTATTCAGCTGACATTGTTGCTAGGAACTCTGATGATGAAACACACTTATCAATGAATATAATACAATCTAACTGCTTTTATTGTCAAATAAGAAAGTGATATTATTGACATTAAATTCTAATCAACTTTTTACTTACAATGATATTAGTGCACGATCTATATGAATTAATTAAAATGACATATTCTTTTCTCTTCTACTAATATGCTTTTAATTTATTGACATTGTTATTAGGAACTGTGATGATGAAACACACTTATCAATGAATATAGCACAATCTAATTGCTTTGGTTGTCAAACATTATTGGGATTAATTGTTTGCGTTATAATTAGTAGTATTGGGCTCATTTTTTACGTGTATTTTGGTGTAAACATTAGAGCCCACTAATGTGATTACTAGGTTGTATATATATAGCCTTTTCTCAGTAATATTAACCTAAGGGAAAATATTGTTTCCTTACATGGTATCACGCTAGACCATAGGGCATACGTTTTCTCCATTTTCCTCTCACCATGGCTGTCGGTGAAGGGCCTAGTACTGGGACGAAACTCGATCCTTCGTCTCCATATTTTCTTAGTTCGAATGACAATCCTGGAGACTCCATTACTACCATTGTATTTCGGGGAGATAACTATGAAGAATGGTCGCGCTCGATGCGGCTTTCCTTGCAAGGTAAACGAAAATTTGGGTGTATTCACGGACAGATCACTAAACCCACCGACAAGGACAAGTTAGAAGATTGGAAGTGCGTTCAATCGATGCTTGTTCAATGGATTTTGATGACCATTGATTCTTCTATCAAGAAGACGATCTCGTTTTTTGAAGAAGCCAAACCTCTTTGGGGTGTGCTGAAGAGGCGGTTTGATGTTGGTACGGGTCCCCACAAGCAGCAGATCAAAGCTGCTCTGGCCGAGTGTCGCCAAACCAAAACGATGTCCGTCTCTGAATATTTTGGGATGCTCCAACCTTTGTGGGATGCTTTGGCCACGTATAATCCTCCTCCAAGATGCAAGTGTGGACTGTGCACATGTAATTTAGGCGAACAATTTCAACAGATGGTGGATGAAGAAAGGTTTCATGATTTCATCTATGGTATTAATGGTGAACTCTATGGCACTGCTCGCTCATCTCTTTTGGCACAAGGCCCCACTCCATCTCTTGATCGTGCCTATCAAACCATGCTCCAAGAAGAGCGGCTGCGCTCGTCCTCTCGTCCTCATGTTGACCGTGATGACCCTTGCTGTAAAATCTTAATTTCGAGGTAACTCTCGCCCCGATTATCGTGACAAATCAACTCCTCTTTGTTCCTTTTGTCATCGCACCGGACATGACGTTGATACTTGTTTCACTAAATCTGGAAATTACCCGGATTGGTGGGAGACTCGGAATCGCCGCGGGGCTGGCCGTAGTCGTGGGACAGCAGGTTCTAGTGGTGTACCCAGTGGTGGCAGCAGCATGAGCAGGGACCAGCACCTGCGGCGGCAGTGCGGGTCGGCGCGCGCAGCAACGATCGCTGAGGGTGAGGAACACTGTGGTTGCTGTGGGCAGCACTGGTGCCTCTTCACACGCTCCTCCTGCTAGTGTTCCAGGTCTTACATCAGACCAGTGGCAGCAACTTTTAAATTTAATTGGTAATTCCACTCCTAAACCTACTGATGATAGGTTAATTGGTAAGTCTTTTGCCCATCCTTGGATTATTGATACAGGCGCATCTATGCATGTTACTGGTGATATTACTCTTTTGAGTCATTTGATTGATATGTCGGAGTGCCCAGTGGGGCATCCTGATGGAAATAAAACATTTGCTACAAAGTGTGGAAATGTTTATTTGGCTCGTGATCTGGTGTTAAAAAATGTGTTATATGTCCCGAAGTTGAACTGCAATTTAATTTCTGTCTCTCATCTTGCTGATGATTTAAATTGTGTTGTACAATTCACCAATAATTTGTGCATTATACAGGACCACACTTCGAGGACCCTGATTGGAGTTGGTGAACGTAGGGATGGACTGTATTACTTTCGTGATGTTCCAAATATTCAAGCTTTGAGTGTTGATGGGGAGGTATCTCCGGAATTATGGCATCAACGAATGGGGCATCCTTGTGATAAAGTAGTTCAATCTCTCCCTTTTGTTAGTAGTTCCATTATTATTTTGAATAAAGCTTGTGATATATGTCATCAAGCAAAACAGACTGAGATAAATTTACTACTAGTGAGAGTCGAGCTACTAGATGTTTTGAGATGATATATTGTGATCTTTGGGGGCCATATCATACGCCTTCTTCTTATGGTGCTAGATATTTTTTAACTCTTGTTGATGATTTTTCGAGAGCTGTTTGGGTGATTTTATTGATTGATAAAACGGAGGTTAATAAAATGTTTCATTCTTTCTTTGCTATGATCCACAAATAATTTAGTGCCAAAGTTAAGATTGCTAGAAGTGACAATGGTACTGAATTTAATTGCATGAAAGAATATTTTGTGGAAAATGGCATTATCTTTCAGACTTCATGTGTCGCTACACCTCAACAGAATGGTCGGGTGGAGCGTAAACACCGTCACATTTTAAATGTGGCTCGTGCTTTGCGTTTTCAGGTTGATCTTCCTATTGAGTTTTGGGGAGAATGTGCTTTGGGTGTTGGTTTTTTTATCAATCGTACCCCTTCCCGTGTCCTTGATTATAAAACTCCGTATGAATTATTGTATGGTGTTCCCCCTTCCTATGCCGATTTGCGTGTGTTTGGTTGTCTTTGCTGTGCTCAGAATCACAAAACGAAAGGTGATAAATTTGAGAGTCGCAGTCGTAAGTGTGTTTTTGTGGGATATCCAAGTGGCAAGAAGGGGTGGAAATTATTTGATATTGCTACAGGTGAATTTTTTGTGTCACGTGATGTCACATTCTATGAAAAAGAATTTCCGTATTTTGTTTTGTTACCAGAAACCCAACCTTTCCACCTCTGTTTCCTTACCCTTGATTGGTGGTGATGATGACTTTGTTTATGAGGACTTTGAGTTCCCTACTGACGATCCCATGTTAGATACTAATGTTTCTGTTGCACCTCATCTTGGTGCTGCTGGCGATATCCAGAGAGATGACAGTGTTGGTAGTGTCACCGAGGCCACAACATAAGGGGGAGGTAATGGTGTTGTGGGGGTAACAGAGGCGCCGGAGTTGGGAATTATGGAGCCACCTGCATTTGGTACTGAACTTGGGCGCGGCAAGCGTTCTAAAGTTCCTCCGATCAAGTTGAAAGATTATGTTACTAACACTGTTTGAAAGTTGAGTCCATCCCCATCTTCCCGTTGATCTGCTTCACATCATTCCTCAGGTATGTTTTATCCTATATCACATTTTGTGAATTGTGACCGATTTTCTATGGGACACAGAAATTTTTTTGCAGCTGTGACAGAAGGTATAGAACCTCGATCTGTTAAGCAAGCTATGAAGGATCCTGGTTGTAGAGAGGCGATGCAGAAAGAATTTGAGGCCCTTGAAGGAAATGGCACTTGGAGTATGGAGACACTTCCTCCTGGTAAACGTGCTCTTGGTAGTAAATGGGTGTACAAGATTAAGTACAACTTATATGGGAGCATTGAGCGCCTCAAGGCACGATTAGTGGTTTTTGGCAATCACGAGGTTGCTAGGATAGATTACACTGACACTTTTGCTCCAGTGGCCAAGATGACTATTGTTCGTGCTTTTCTTGCTGTTGCTGTAGCTAAGAATTGGGAATTGCATCAGATGGATGTTCATAATGCATTTTTGCATGGCGATTTGTCAGAAGAAGTTTATATGAAATTACCTCCTGGTTTTCAGAGTTCCACCTCAAATCAAGTATGTCGCTTGAGGAAGTCTCTCTATGGTCTGAAACTGGCACCCCGTTGTTGGTTCGTAAAATTAGCCACTTCATGGATTGACACAGTCTTATTCTGATTATTCTCTATTTACTCTGTGCACGGGTAAGACTCAACTCAATGTACTCATTTATGTTGATGACTTGATTATTTCTGGAAATGATTCCGCTGCCCTTACTGCTTTCAAGAGCTATTTGAGTTCCTGTTTTCATATGAAAGATATTGGTCTCTTGAAGTATTTTTGGGTATTGAGGTTGCCCGTAATCCAGAGGGTATTTTTTTATGTCAATGGAAATATAATCTCGATATTATTTCCGAAGCAGGGTTACTTGGTGCCAAACCGGTAAGCTTTCCTATGGAGCAGAATCACAGATTGGGTAGTTCTGTGAGCCCTCTTTTTGCTAATGTGGAGCAATATCGTAGATTGGTTGGGCGTCTCATCTATCTTGCTTTTACTCGCCTGATTTGGCGTATGTTGTTCATATTCTATCCCAATTCTTGCACGTACCACGTCAAGATCATTGGGATGCAGCTTTACGAGTTGTTCGTTATTTAAAAAATAGCCCAGGTCAAGGAATTCTATTACGTGCATATTCTGATTTGATAGTTTCAGGTTGGTGTGACTCTGATTGGGCAAGTTACCGTCTTACTCGTCGCTCTATTTCTGGTTGGTTGTATTTCTTGGGAGGTCCCCTGTCTCTTGGAAAACGAAAAAGTAAATGACGATCTCACGCTCATCTGCGGAGGCCGAATATCGCTCTATGGCGGCATTGACTTGTGAGTTAAAATGGTTGAAGGGACTTCTTCATAGTCTTGGGGTTGATCATCCCAAAGCTATGTCTTTATATTGTGATAGTCAGTCGGCATTATATCTTGCTCAAAACCCTGTTTTTCATGAGCGCACGAAGCATATTGAGGTAGATTGCCATTTTCTACGGGATGCTATTAAGGATGGCACAATTAGTCCTTCTTACGATCCTACGAACACTCAATTAGCAGACATTTTCACTAAGGCCTTGGGTCGTCAGCAATTTGAATTTCTTCTTCGCAAGTGGGCATATGTGATTTACATGCTCCAACTTGAGGGGGAGTATTGGGATTAATTGTTTGTGTTGTAATTAGTAGTATTGGGCTCATTTATTACGTGTATTTTGGTGTAAACATTAGAGCCCACTAACGTAATTACAATGTTGTATATATATAGCCTTTTCTCAGTAATATTAACCTAAGGGAAAATATTGTTTCCTTACAAACATGAAAGTGATATTATTGACATTAAATTGTAATAAACTTTTCAATTACAATGACATTAATGCACAATCGATACGAATAAATTAAAATGACATATTCTTTTCTCTTCTACAAATATGCTTTGCACCAAATTAACGAATATGTATAATAAGTGGGTGTTATTGTTCATCACTTGCCAAATCTGGAACATCCGATTATGCATCTAACATATCGCAACTCTCAAGAGCCACTAACTAGAGCTTAATTTCACAGACATTAATATGTTCTTTGGTTCTTTTGACAAGAATCCAAGCAAAAATCTTAGAAAGCATTAAAGAAAATGCTTTTGTCGATCTCTTATCAAGGTGGCAATTTTCACAATATAGAGGGGTTCCAACACCAAATTTCTTAAGACATTCTCATCCGTCAGCCTGATTTCTATGCCCTCCATTTTCCTACTTCTTGACATAGGAAGGTCGTGATACCCAATCCGAAGCAAAGATGGGTGGGTGCTTCTTGATAGCCCAAAATATGCTCCTTCATTTGGTATGTTATTATGTTATTGGAGTAGTGTAGACTTCAAGATATGCTCCTTCATTTGGTATGGTATTATGTTGGAGGGTAGACTTCATGTTAGGATATCTTATGTCCGTTGTTCCACATTAAAAGAATAGCGGCGCACCATAGCACCGTCTAATCTTAGCAAATCTTCCCAAATTACGGCGATTGTTATTATATTATCTTTTTAAGTTATTCGTGGGATTAGGGAATTTGCTTTTGTTTGTGCATGCATGGACTAGGTTGCGTTTATAGTTCAAACCATAACCAGTTTGATTAAAAAGAACGGTTAATTTCTCTCCACTTCTTTAATGTCGAACTCACATCTCTTGAAAAGATAAAATTTTAAGTAATTACATCATTAAAAAAAAAGTTTGACATCTATACGAATATATCACGTAGTATCTATCCCTTAGAATGTTTCTTACGTATGAAACCACATACAATAAAAATATTAGAAAATGCATTGTATAAGATTATTTGATTCCATGACTTCAGGTTACTAAATTAATGTCTTAACCACTAAACCAAGTAATATTTGGTGTTATAATTTTTAGAAGATATTAATAAATAAATATTATAACATGCCTTGGGCATAGCCCAGGCCTAAAAGCTAGTTTGTTATCGATTATTCGAGTGAAGTAACATCTAACAAGCATTGCTCAATTGTTCATATCTTATAAAGAACTATCAAACGGGTAAGTGATTGCCAAACTTTATATATAGGTCATCTATAATCTATACAAATATGTTATTTATGCGCCATGTGGCACCCTCCTCCTGCCACCAGAATTTTGCCACGTGTCTGTTAACCAACAAAGTCAAGTGGTCATTATTTAAAAAATAAATATGCTGAAGCCTGGGCTCGAACCCTTGACCTTATGTAAGGATTTCCAAAGAATCACCATCTGATCTAACGTCTTTTAGTGATCCATGTTTCCACAAAATTACAGATATGTATTGTAATTAGTTAATGTTAGTATTAAACATAGCCATTGCATCCTTAAAGATAAATAAATTCGCATGTTCATTAAAATTAATTATGTATGCATGATACCATTTGAAGAGCAGTGTTGACTACTACAGTACTACCCTTATATTTACAGTAATACTATAAAATGAAATTTGATCATAAGTCTGTATTAAATATGGGCCTAGGCCACATCCATTATAAGGAGAGAGAGTCTAATTCACAAGACTAAGGAGTTTCCATCTTCAAACCATATGACAATAAGGGGAGTAGCCCCTTAGCCTTATAAAGTGAACTTCTCTATCTTCGTTATCAATGTGTGAAACTTACATCTATGATCTATCTATCTATACTAATATATTAAAAAAGTGTTCCTAAGAACGTGTATGTGTCACGTGTCACCATCCCTCATTCAGTAACATTCTATCCACGCCTTTCTCATATATTAAAAAAAGAAGAAGCATTGTTAACGTGAATATTCGAACCCACAACCTCAAGTATGAAAGAAAGAGATCCAACCATCACTCCACCATACTATTATTGCTTATTAATCAAAATTAATGATGATATATGAAAAGAAAACTTTTTGAAATCCATATAATGAATTAGATGACTTTTTTAAATGAGTATGAGATGACTTTTTTAACTACTACTAAATTGTAGCACAGAGAAACTCTGGGGCATCGCCCGAGCCTAAACACTAGTAATATATTAAAAGGCGTGCCTAAACAAGAAACGGTGCCACGTGGCGCTCTCCCTAAGGGAGTTTTACTCCATGCAATCCACAACAATTAAAAAAATTAGAAATTACGTAGTATAGGGTTTGATCCCGGGACCTCAAGAACATATACTAAAGTCTTAACCACTAGACCAAATAACATTTAGTGTTATCATCTTAAAGTATAATATTAATAAATGAAAATTTTCCTTACCCGGGGCGTAGTCCGGACCTAATAACTAGTTATAAATCTATTGGCCGGTTAACGTGGACTACGTACAAACCCAAGCATCCAACACAAAAAAGCTTGTGCAAAACACCAGTACAATTTTTTGTTTCATTATTTATTTTCATGTTAACTTTTTTATAGGAAAAAACAGTAAATTTTGTTTATATTTTCAAAGTATAAATAACGAATTGTTGGGATTGCAAATCTACAAATGAAGAACTATGATTAAATTTGAGTCAAATTTTAAAGATAAAATAAAATTGCACTTTTCTCTTAAAACATTTGCCTAAACCTTAAGGATGCTTTCCCCTAAAAAAACCTTAAGGGTGCTATCGATCGAATTAACCTTAAGAACAAAAAAAAGCTAAAACTTACATAACCCGAAACAGTTAAAACATAAGGATTACAACCTAGACAAATTTTATAAAAAGCAAATCCAACATCCAATTAATAAAGAAATAATTGTATGACTAGCTAAGTGATCCTTATTCTAATAGCACATCCTCACATGCAGGAAATATATAAGCTAGGAGGTAGATACTTTTGGATACACAATACGGGCCCACTTGGATGCCTACCGTATGTGCTGGACGCTCTCACTGGATGCTACTCAAGTGGACCAAACTGGATGTGCAATCCCTATAAACGAACTGGCCCAGTATTTTAACTTTGGGCTTACGAAAGCTATCGTCCATCTCAGAGAACACATGCCACTAGCAGCCATCACATATGTGGATGTCTACTCAATTAAGTACAACCTTATCAGCCAAGCCAACAAATATGGTACGTGTATTCTATATTTTCAAATGTTATCTATATTTTGGATTGATACAAGATTGAAGTTTTCGAGATCAAATATGTCGCTCTCTATGTTTTTTATTTAGTTTTTTCACGTTGACTTTCACACTTGATGCATATTTTAACTATTATCATAGGAAAATTTGTTAATAAATACCACACTTTGAAAACTTTTTTAAAATAAATACCTAATTTGTTTGAAATTTTATATAAATACCAAATTTTTGCCGTTTCTTTTGAAATCACTACCACTTAACGGAATCTTGCAAAAAACGTTAGTTTTGCTCCGTTAGTGGCACGTGAAATTACGATTTTACCCTCTCCCACAACCACCACCGCTCTAGGGGTGTTCATGGGTGGTTAACCGTCCCAAAACAACATTTCGGTTCGGTAACTGAAAGTTGCGATCCGTAACCGTAACTGTTTAGACCGGTTACCGCCTAAGCGGTTAACAGTTTTTCGGTACGGTTTTTCGGTTAACCATTAACCGTTATTCAGGTTATACTATTATATTTTACTTAATGTAAATATATATTTTCTATTTTTTTTGTGCATATACTTTAATATTATATATATACTCTAATATAAAATGTATTATAAAGTGGATAATAAATCCACTGAGAACATAATAACACTAAGAATTTACTCCATTTCCTAATTATAGTGTTTAAATTAGTACTAACGTTTTCGAATAATCACATACTTCCTCTAATTGTTGTACTTAGTAACAAATATTAGAATTAATGTAGTTGTTGGAAAATGTTTCACAACAATTAAATAGAGGAAAAAAATATTTCGGTTAACTGTTCACTCAAAAATCATAACCGTAACTGTACCGTTTAACCGTTAATTTTACCGGTTCGGTAACCGTACCATTAAAACTTTTTTTATCGGTATGGTTACCACCCATTTGAACCGCTTTTTCGATTTTTCGGTACGGTTTTTGGTTTTGGTTTTTTATGAACACCCCTAGCTCCTACCACATACAACAACACTGTTCGCCACCGTTGCCGCCACCACCACCCCCACCCACCCAGAAATCGACCCACCCACAACCACAACCAACTACAAAACCATCACCACCTCCACCCACTAAATGATCGACCCATCCCACAATACGAACCAACTACGAAACTACCACCACCTCGTAATGATGGTTAGGAGAGAGAAGGGGATCGCAAGAGTAGTGAGTTTCCTGGGGTTTTGGTGGTGGTGGTCGTGTAAGAAGGTAATTTCACATGCTACTAACGGAGCAAAACTAACGGTTTTACGAAAATCTATTAAGTGGTAGTGATTCCAAAAGATATGGCAGAAAGTAGGTATTTATATAAAATTTCATATAAACTATGTATTTATTTCAAAAAAGTTCCCAAAGTGTGGTATTTTATTAACAAAATGTTATATTTAATTATTAATTTGTCTAAATTATAAGAATATCATATTAAACAAAATAAAGAGATCACGTGTTTTTATTATCCATGGAAAAGGACGGTAGTAGTTTGTTTTATGTTGGTAATTGTGACTAATTTTGTTGGTTATTTTTTATAACCAAATCTTATATAAAAATTTACACTTTTAACGTCTTGCATCTGTTAACATATGATGAAGGTTTTGAAAATCCTCTACTAGCATGTTGCGGACATGGAGGAAAGAATAACTATGACGTGCATAAACGTTGTGGAGCAAAGGTCATGGAAAGTGGTAAAGAAGTTATAGTTGGATCCTGCAAAGATCCATCAGTCAGGATCAGTTGGGATGGAGCTCACTACACTGAGGCGGCCAACAAATGGGTCTTCGATCGTCTGGTGGATGGTTCGTGTTTCGGGTAAAAACTTGTAAGATGGGGGACTAGTCAGAACGGGGGGTTGAAGACCACTGCAAGTGGCTGGGTGCTCGAGGAATGTCGCGGGTCAGCTTATATATTTCCAGTTTGATTCAAGTATCGCTACGAGCCTGCAAAATATAATGGAAAGGAGAAAGCTGGATTTGAGATTTGACTGCAAACTACTCCATAAATAGGCGTTTTGATGAATCCTATCATTTTATTAATTAGGCAAGTTTGGGATCATTTCCCGTTTTTACTTTTTAGTTATGAGGTTTTATATTGGATCACGCCCAGCACATGAGAGCCCATTGGGTTATACCTATCCCTAAATATTTCACTTTGAAAAGGAGTGGTGCATGAGCTTGGAACCCGTTACCTTCTTGTCACGCTAGCTCTGATACCATGTCAAAGAATTAACTCAAGCAAGAGTTAAAGCGGGTTTTTGGAGCCACGAGATTGGTTTTATAGTCTATCATAAAGCATCCTAGGGCCATAAGGTGGGGTCCAAAGACATCTGAAGGTAATTATGGTTGGATTATATCAATGTTCAATGATTGATGCATAATGATAACTATATATGAAAGCGAAGCTATTAAAAACAGTGCAAAGCTTTAAATTAAAGGAGGGCAAGTGCAATTTTGGGGAGATTTGAAATGAGCTATAAGCTATATTTAGTCTTTATAAAGGATCTCAACCACCCAAGAATCATCCCAATTAGATATCCCTAAACACTTGGGAAGCTCCTCGATGAAAAATATCGTCGGATTTGCAGAAGTCTCGTATTCACCATTTTTATTTTTGTCAAATTTGTTCATTGGAGATTTGAAAACTATAGGTTAAAGAAAATACTCCCTGCCTTTCTAAACATAACGCACACGTACTTCTCGAAAATTTGATTTGACCATTAATATCTCCTAATCATACATGTATGATGTTATTTAACTAGGAACACTACATCAAGAGTGGGTGAGTTGTAGTGATATGAACTATGAGTATTTTTTGCAGAAATTAAACGTATAAAAGAAAGGAACAATGTAGAGACACAAGAGATTTTAAGAATAAAACATTCCTATCTAGGCCTAATACAAATAATTTAAAATCCTCGACCACGTGGGATTTTAGACTCAACTCTTTCACTAATAATAGGCGAAATCCTATTAAAACTTGAGTCATTACTCGTGTTCCTCTAGGAACACCAATCCCAACTATAGTGCTACAACTATTATTCCACTCTTGACTTCACTCAAAATCCTTTCTCTTGCTTCAATCCAAGCTCACTTGAATACACTATTTCACTTAAAATTTCTGACCCCGCCCCAAAACAAATGCAGAATATTAATTTCACGCTAAAGGAACAAACAAGCAATTTTGGAACAATGACCTTGTTAAGAACAGAAATAGAACTAACTCAATTGAATATTGTAAGCTCTGGTTTTGCTATGTCCGTCTCGGGCACAAATGTTGTTTAAGGTGAACAGAAATAGAACTAACTCAATGAGTTACTAGCTTTATCCCTACAAAATTAAACCACCTTAACAACATGATAAGGTTAGGAACTTTGACCAGAAAACTATAAAATTGGTTTTATTTAACTAAAAGATAAAACATGATAAATTAGCTAATAAAACTAGCTTTCCATCCGAAAAGATAATTTTCTAAAAGATAAATTATCATCCTAACCAAAACTAACCATAAGATTAAAGATAAAATTCTATCTTATTTATTTACACAAATAAAATCTATTACTTATTCAATGCTTATCGCGCCTAGATAGATACTTCCTTCATTGTTTAATAAGTGACACGTTTTTCTTTTACGGAAATGTCACGATAAGTGACACTTAGGTCAAAGTAGTAAAAAAATACTTCTCATTTTTTCATCCTTTAATTGTTTCACCTACTTACATTATCCAATACTCAAATTTGATTGGTAAATAAGTTATCCCAACTTTCACTCTCTAGGCTCTAATTGGTATTCCCCCCACTTTATCTCTATGTCACTTGTTAAAAAACGGAGGAAGTAATATCTTAAATCAACTTTTATTTCCTAATTTGTTTCTTTTAAACTCGTTCCATATATTCAATTCCAAATAGTTGTTGTTCCCAGATTTGAGGAACTGCTTTGTTCCTCATCTCAGGGAACAAAACACTTGTTCCATGTTACTACTTGTTCCTTACAGAAGATCCTACGAACACTCTACAGCTTTAGGGAACTTTGTTTCAACAGTTTCATTAAAATCTTCAAGAATCCAACTCTTATAAATTACTAGATCATATTAATTTGTCTTTGTTATATGTTATCTTTAAAACTTGGGATTAACGTACGCCTTATTAAAGAAACTGACAAAGGGAGTATTAAGATAATGTAACATGAATTTGTGTTAAAGAGGGTACATCAAGCCAACAACTGTGATATATGATGTCAATTGAGTCGTCAAAAGTTTTAGATACTTTAAAAGAAAGTTCAAAGCTTCTACAACACCAAAACAAACTTACTTTATGTAGGGTTTGTACTTCGGAGGGAATCTAGATAATTCTATTTGGAAAGCTCAGGTTGTATTCCTAATGACTAACTAAAACAAACATTGTAAATGCGTTATGGAGTGAATAGACAGGTTGCTTTAGAAAGCGGACGAGCTACACCACAAGCTAGTTGGTGGACGGAAAAAGTAACATGTGCAAAATATTTAAATGCGTAAAACTGTTACAAAATTTATTTCTTAAATATTCTATTTTACACTTTAATAATTAATTCGCACTTTCCATTTTCTAGTTTCCATCCTTTCTTTTATTTACTTCATTGATAAGAGCATAACCTCAGAACCAATTTTAGGGGAATTGTCTTGCATGAATATGAGTTTATATCCTTCAGTTTGTAATAAGCTTGCATAAGCACTATTGTTTAGTTAGTTGTTTTTTAGCTTGTTTCCTCTTCTGTTAGTTTGTTATAACAAACTGGTATATAAATACCAACGATGTAATGACAGAAGATTCATTCATTCTGTTTCTCTCAATAACAAAACTGAAATTCTTTTTCTCTCTAATAATTCTCATGGTATCGAAGCGAGGATAAACTCCGTCTCGAATTACGAATCATCAAAATACTTTGATTGAGTTTATTGATTCTCAATCTCCTTCGATTTTCGATTTCTTACATCTTAGCGATTTTTCCGTATTGAAATTTCTTCTCAATTTTTGTGAAATACTTCGTAAATTTCTTGAGAATCTGAAATTTTCTCAAGATTTCTTGAACATTCATCAATGGCGGAAGTTTCTGGAGAAAACTCAAACTCTTCTAATGGCGACAGCAATGTAAGTAACAATTACAACGATCCTTTCTATATTTCGAATTCTGATCAAACTATGAATAAGTCGGGTAGCACCGATCCGAATTCTACGAATTTTGTTAGTTGGAAGAGAAATGTTAAGAGAGCTTTAGTAGCGAAGAATAAAATAGGATTTCTGGATGGTTCAATTGCAAAACCTGAAGCTAATGATAAGGATTTTAATCGATGGATTAGATGTGATAATCTAGTTACTTGTTGGCTAGTTAATTCAATGGAGCCAGAAATTGGTGAGAATTTTACTTTTGTGGAGAGTTCTACTCAATTATGGCATGAAGTTTGTGAGAGGTATGGTCAGTCCAATGGACCGCAAATTTATCAGCTCAAGAAGGATTTGGTAAAGCTGAAGCAAGAAAATATGTCAATTGTTGCATATTTTGGCAAGATGAAACGATTATGGGATGAATTACAAAATCTCATAAACTTTCCTGATTGTAGTTGTGGAGTTATGTCTAAGTGTACTTGCAATTTCTTGAAGAAAATTGCGGATTTTCAGGCAGAAGAGAAGCTTATAGAATTCTTGCTTGGTCTTAATGATGGCTATGATAATGTCATCACTAACATTCTTTCTTTGGATCCTTTACCTTCTATCAATCGAGCATTCTCTCTGGCTCAACAAATTAAGATGTAAAAACAAATTTCTGCACATCAATTTTCAACCCATGAAGTGAGTGCTTTAGCTGTGCAAAGAAATTATGGAGTTAAGAGAGATTGGAGGAAGGAGAAACTTGAAAAAATGAATCTGAAATGTGATTACTGCAAGGGTAAAGGTCATACCAAGGACCAATGTTTCAAACTCATTGGTTTTCCTGACTGGTATCATAAGAAATTTGTGTCTAACAACACTTCTGGCAAGGTGGTTGCACATATGAGGATACTCCTTTGGAATATATGGGAGCTGGTCCTTCAATTGGATCATCTGTAGCTGCCAACCATGTTGATACTAGCATGCTTCATTCCATGTTTCAGGAGTTCTTAAATTCTGTGCAAGGGAAGCAGACTATTGGAGAATCTTCCAATAGTCAAACACATACTGCTCGTGCTCATTTTGCAGGTATTACTTCTATTCATTCTTGGATAGTTGATTTAGGTGCAACTGATCATATGGCTTTTGATGCAAGTTTATTTTCAAATAAAAGGAAACTTGAAAAAGCAATTGAAGTTGGATTACCTGATGGTAGATGTACTCATGTGACTGAGATAGGTGATGTGATTATCTGTGCAAATATCACCTTATACAATGTGTTGTTGGTTCCTACTTTCAAGCATAACTTACTGTCTGTTGGACAATTGGCTGTTCACAGTAAGATTGAGGTGAAATTTTCTTTGTCTGAATGTGTGTTTATTGCTGCAAATGGTAAGAAAATAATTCAAGGCACTAAAATTGGTGGTCTATATTACCTTAATATGTGTCATGTCACTCGTAATTCCAAAGCTTATTCCAATCTTTCCAAGACAACAAATAATTCTAAACTTTCCCTTGAACTCTTACATGCTAGACTTGGTCATTCTTCATTATCTAGAATGAAACACATTGCTCCTTCTCTATGTTCGCATATAGATAAATTTTTTTGTGAAGGTTGTGTTTTTGCTAAGCATCATAGAACTCCCTTTCCTAGAAGTGATTCTAGAGCCACTAAAATATTATCTCTCATACATATTGACCTTTGGGGTCCTTATAGGATTAAAACTCTTCATGGAGCATCCTATTTCTTGACCATTCTTGATGATTTTAGTAGAACAACTTGGACTTTTCTCTTGCAAAACAAATTACAAGTTTATAAGACCATTGCCAATTTTCTTATTCAAGTTGAAACTCAATATGATAAGCATGTTAAAACTGTCAGATCTGATAATGGAACTGAAATCATCCAAGATCAATGTCTTAATTTGTTCTGTAACAAAGGCATATTACACCAAAGAAGCATAGCTGGTGTTCCCCAACAAAATGGGAGAGTAGAGAGAAAACACAAGCATTTGTTAGAAGTTGCTAGGGCCTTACTTTTTCAGTCTAATCTTCCTTCATATTTCTGGGATGAATGTCTTCTTACAGTCACTTTTCTCATTAATAAAATTCCCACCCCCATCCTAGATTGGAAAAGTCCTTATGAGATTCTAACTAAAACCTTCCCTGATTATGATTCCCTTAGAGTTTTTGGGTGTTTATGCTATGCATACAACACCGATAGAAAAAAAGACAAGTTCAGTCCTAAAGCCATTAAATGCATTTTCATTGGATATCCATATGGACAGAAAGGTTACAAAGTTTTTGATTTAAAAACTAGGAAATGTTTTGTTTCTAGAGACATCATTTTTCAGGAACAATCTTTTCCTTTCCATAAAACATCACCTGATGCTGTTACAGAACATATTAACACTAATCATTCATTAATAGATATTTCTGATTACTTCTCACATCCTTTGACCAAGATTTTTCCTCAAACTCACTCTTTCCAACCATCTATTTCTTCTAATTCAGGAGAAAATCATGTTCCTAATGATCTATCTGATCATGGAATTCAAAATTATCCTCACATTTTTCATTCTAATCATCATGAATTCTCAAATTCTTCTCCTACTTCTATTACTTGGAACCTTCGCTCATAATGAGGTTCCTATTTCTTCTCCTACTGCTTTCTTCGAACTTCCTCTTAATATCACTTCCTTTCCTTCGTTGATTCTTCTAATCATGTTCCTTCGTTACTAATACTCTTCTCGTTAGACAGACAACCAGAGTTGTTAAACCTCTTGTTAAACTACTTGATTATGTCTGTCCTACTCTACCTACTTCTTCTAATTCTCTTTCTTTTTCGTTGTTTCGTCTCCTCCTATTACCGAGCCTTTGTCTTATAACCAAGCTTCGTCAATTCCCGAGTGGCAAGATGCAATGGATAAGGAAATTAATGCCCTTGAAAAGAATGACACATGGTGTTTGACTACCTTACCCTACGAAAAAAAGGCTATATCTTCCAAATGGGTTTTCAAGGTTAAATACCTTCCTGATGGGAATGTTGAAAGATATAAAGCCAGGTTAGTTGCTGTTGGATATCAGTAAGTGGAAGGGACTGATTACACTCACACTTTTTCTCCTGTAGCTAAAATTGCTACTGTCAGAATCCTTATTTCCTTGGCTACTGCTAAAGGATGGCCTTTATGTCAACTAGACATAAATAATGCCTTCTTACATGGGTTCCTAGATGAAGAAATGTTTATGAAGCCTCCATTAGGTTACAAAAAGGCTAAACTCCGGTGATGTTTGCAAACTAAAGAGATCCTTATATGGTCGAAGCAAGCTTCTAGACAATGGAACAAGGAGTTATGCAAATTTCTTCGAGCCATGGTTTTATTCAATCAACCCAAGATTATTCTCTCTTCACTAGACATCAAGATGGAGAGTTTGTTGTGATTTTGGTATATGTAGATGATATGGTCTTGACTGGCACTTCTCAAGCTCAAATTGATCACATGAAATCTGCTCTTGACTCTCCTTATACCATCAAAGACTTGGGTTTAATGAAATATTTTCTGGGTATTGAAATACACAGAAATAATTCTGGTACTTTTCTTAATCAAAAAATATATATTTCTGATATCATCAAAGATTTTAACTTATCAAATGCCAAACCTGTTGCTGCACCTTTGCCTAAGGGCCTTAGTTTATCTGTTGATGATGGTGATATTCTTGAGCATCCTGAAGTTTATAGACAACTTGTGGGGAGATTGTTATATTTGAATATAACTAGGCCTGATTTGTCATATGCCACACAACATCTGAGTCAGTTTCTTAGTTGTCCAAGGAAGCCACATTTACAAGTCGCTATGTATGTGGTGAAATATCTGAAATCTACTTTGGATCTAGGCATTTACTATTCTGCTACTAGTAATCTACAACTGCAAGCCTATTCAGATGCTGATTGGAGTTCTTGCGTATTCAGTTGTAAATCTTTAAGCTCTTATTGTATGTTCATGGGGTCTCACTTGGTCTCATGGAAGACCAAGAAACAAAAAACAGTAAGTAAATCTAGTGCAGAAGCTGAATACAGAAGTATGAGTAGTGCTGCATCTTAAATTGTTTGGATTGAAGGTTTATTGCAAGATTTGGATCATCACGTTAATTTACCTGGCCTATTAACTTATTTTGTGATAATTCTGCTGCTGAACATATTGCACAGAATCCTGTTTTTCACGAGAGGACCAAGCACCTTAACAGAGATTGCCATTATGTTCGTGAACAAGTGGTTTCTGGTTTCATCAAAACTACTCATGTTCCTAGTTCTCTACAGCTAGCAGACATTCTGACAAAGCCTCTTTCATGGCCTCTTCATCAACAAATATGTTCCAAGCTCGGTCTTGTGCATTCTTCCCAAGTCCAGCTTGAAGGGGGATATGAGTTTATATCCTTCAGTTTGTAATAAGCTTGCATAAGCACTATTGTTTAGTTAGTTGTTTTTTAGCTTGTTTCCTCTTCTGTTAGTTTGTTATAACAAACTGGTATATAAATACCAACGCTATAATGACAGAAGATTCATTCATTCTGTTTCTCTCAATAACAAAACTGAAATTCTTTTTCTCTCTAATAATTCTCAATGAACATACTGAGTATGGAAAAAGTTTGAGAATTTAGTAATGGGTCGTTGGAAGTCTCTGCATGATATATCTCCAAAAGAAGTTACAAGGAAATGTGTATTTCAAATGATTTTATACAACTAGTATATGTTGTTCTAAATCTCCTTAGTGATCTTATTCCTTAATACTTCTACTAAGGCTATGTTCTTTTGGACTGAATAAGTCTGAACTGAACTGAACTGAAATGAATAAGTCTGAACTGAAATGAACTGGTCTGAACTGAACTGATCTGAATTGAGTATTATTAATAATTACAAGTAGAATAATATTTTTATCATCATTGATAATGATAATAATTAATAATATTAATGATAATGATAATGATAATAATAATATTAATAGTAATGCTAATAATATGCATAATAATAATATTCTAATGAATTGAGTAATATTAATAATAATATGAATTTTAATAATATGCATAATAATAATAATAATATTCTTATGAATTGAGTAATAATAATAATAATAATAATAATAATAATAATAATAATAATAATAATAATAACAACAACAATAATAATAATAATAATAATAATAATAATAATAATAATAATAATAATAATAATAATAATAATAATAATAATAATAATAATAATAATAATAATACTGATAATATGCTACATTGTTTAAACTTATTTATTTGGAGTTCTTCACCCACCAAAAAGTAATACTCCCTCCGTTTCCAAAAGTTCTTCCTACTTTAACCAATTTCCTCTCACAAAATTATTCAAAAATAGGAACAACAAAATAAATCGGAGGGAGTATTACTTTTCTATCTTTCGCTTCTTTCACCAAAAATTACTCTTTTTATCACTTGTCCCCCTTATTTTATATTCAATGGTTCCAAAAAGCTAAGGATAGGAGTTAGCTCAAGTGGATAGAGCACTCCCCCTTGGCCCCTGAGGTCAGGGGTTCGATCCTTACCCCCATTATCTTTGGGGTGTTTCTTTTCGCATGCTATGCATGCCTTACAAACCAATGTGTTGGTGTTTCCTACAGAGCTAGTAGCCTTGCAGGGGTTAGGCTCTTGGGCGACTTAATCTCCTAATCAAAAAAAAAAAAAAAAAAAAAAATGGTTCCAAAAAACTTAAAAGTGACATTGCCAAAAATAATAATAATAATAATAATAATAATAATAATAATAATAATAATAATAATAATAATAATAATAATAACAACAACAACAACAACAACAACAACAATAATAATAACAATAATAATAATAATAATAATAATAATAATAATAATAATAATAATAATAATAATAGTAATATAATAATAATAATAAGAATAATAATAACAACAACAATAATAATAATAATAATAATAATAATAATAATAATAATAATAATAATATAAATAAAAATAATAAGTTGTAGTCCCGAATCGAACCGAATTGAAATGAATAAGTACAAGCGAACCGATCCGAAATTGTCTGGCCGAATCGAATCAATCGATCGATGCGAATCGAACCGAAATGAATCTCCATTTATTCAGTCCAAAAGAACAGAGCCTAAGTAACTTTTTAAACAAACACAATAATAAAATCGAGTTGAATAGTCATTCTACTGTTTACTTGTTAGGATAGATTTATCATAAAAAACCTAACTTATGTAGAACTAGGAAAACATATCCTAAAGTAAATATAATACTAATAAATATTATCTCTAAAAAAACACTTCTAGATAGAGATATTTAGGAAATACTCCGAAATCTATCCTAACATTACTCCAGTTAGGGAGAAAAGGCTCAAGTGCTTAACGACCAATTCGTTAGTCATATCATAACTTGAGAAATAGCTCTTGATATGTTTCATTCTACCACCATCTGAAATGCACGACACTTATCCTACTTCCTACCTTGCCTTAAAAACAACAAAAATCGAGATATAGGCGCATTCTTGGACTTTTAGACCGAATCGAAATTAACTGAATTGAACTGAACTTAACTTAACTGAAATTAACTGAACTGAACTGAATTGAGAGAAACTGAAGTGAACTGAACGGAACTGAACTGAAATTAACTGAACTGAAATTAATTGAACTAAACTGAACTGAATCGAAAATAAGTCCAAAAGAACAGGGTCATAGTGCTTAATTACCCTCTTCCACTTGTAAGGGCGTATCTACTAACTAACAAGGGATAGCGTGTGCTACCCGTAAAAAAAAAATTTAATTTTGATTGGAAAAAAATGATTAAACAAATACATTACACATATAATAAAACTAGCAATTTTTTGACAGGAATAAAAAACTAGCAATTTTAGATTGGGGCGAATTGCGACATACGCGTGCCGCAGTAGACCCATTGTTTGGATTTTGAAGTCCCGGGTCCGATTACCCTGTGAAGCATTTTATTGTTTTTACTTTTTAGTTTTGTTCGTTCTCTTTTTCGTTTTTTTGCCCTAATCTCTTCCATCTTCCACAGTTACAGTTTAAATTTTAAGCAATACTTCTGTTTTTGTTGACTTAATTATATTACAACAATTTTTAATTCTAGTTATAGTTGACTTAATTATTTTATAAATACATCACATGCCCTTAATTCCGAATGTCTAAAGTTTACTCAGTGAAACATCACATATTTCGAAGAGAATCTTTTTGGATTTTTCAATAAAGTATCCTTGTATTTGTCATTTTCTATGCTATATCCTGAATTTTTTTCTTCCAAATTATACCTTTATTTTCTTTGTGTTTTATATATGTTGTACCTAGGGATGGCAACGAGTCGGATCCTGGGCCAGGGTCAGTGGACCTGGATCCGAGATCCGTTTCCGACGCCGGATCCAGATCCGACCCGGATCCAATGGTCCCCGATAATGTTGGACCCGATCCAGATCCAACGGATCCTACGGATCCGGGTCCAAAACGGATCCAAAACGGATCCCTACTATTCTATTTGGTTTTTAACAATTTACCAACTTTATCACAAAATTCAAATGAACAAATTCACACAAATTCTTCTCTCACATACACAATTGCAGTAGCAAAATCAAAACAAAACAAATATTAGATCAACAAAGTACCACAATATTGAAACCAACAAATTATTTCAATTATGCTTCACAATTGCAGCAACAAAATCGAAAGAACAACAAAATCGAAAGAACAACAAAATCAAAACAAATACGAAATATCAGCAAAATCAAAACAAATACGAAACAGCAGCAAAATCAAAACAAATATCAACATAAACCCAAAAATCAACAAATAAACGAAAATGAACCAAAAAATTAAACGAAAATCCACTGATAAACGAAATTGAAATATAAACCCTAAAATAGAAATAAATTACATAATGACTAGATCTAAACGAAAATCAACCAAAAAATAAATTGTTATGAAAATACAAGAGAACGAAAATATAAATGAAAATAAAAAATAATTCAAACGAAAAAACTAGAGAAGCTAAACGAAAAATCAGTCGATTCTTCCTTCGCGTGTTGTGCTTCCCCGGTTGATGAGAGAGAAGGGTTGGGAACTCCTTCGCGTTTATTTGCTTTTTCGAGAAGTGGTAGTGGACTGCTGGTGGTGGGTAGGGACTGCTGGTGGTGGGTAGGGATTGCTGGTCGCGTGCTGGGACTTCTCTTTTGATGGCGAATGGTCATGGGCTGTACGTGGGTGGTGGTGGCTGACCAAGGAGAAATAGGGAGAGAGAGAGAGAAGCGCAGTGTGACAGAGAGAGAGAGAGAGAGAGAGAGAGGATGAGGAGAGATAGAGAGGGGGCGGATAAGAGGGGGAGGGTTGGGGTCTTCGGTTTTAGTTCTTAGGGTTTTTTCTACCAGGTCCGAAATTTAGCTAGGCCTTTATTAAAACGGATCAACGGATCCGGGTCCGGGTCTTGAAGGAAGACCCGGATCCAGATCCGTTTTCTAGCAACAGATCCAGATCCGACCCGGATCCACCGGGTCCAAAATTTTCAGATCCAGATCCGTAAAAACGGATCTGGATCCACGCATCCGGGTCGGGTCCAAGATCCATTGCCATCCCTAGTTGTACCCCTCTGTTAAATTAACGTTAAGTTTTTCATTAGTTTCTTATTTTTAGGTTTTTACATTATAAAAGAGATAAATTCTTCGACTTTAAAAGGGTTGGACATGATGGAGTAATAAGGTAAAGTCTTTATGGTTAAACTTTCCCTCCTAATGTAAGACTAAATTACTTAAGAAAATAAAATGAAAACTTAACGTTACTTAATTGAAGGGTAAAACATAGAACAAAACGTGGAAGGAGAAAAAAATTAAGACCACAATTTAGAAACGCTAAAACACAGGGTTCCATGTGTGCTCTCAAAAGTCAAAACATATTTTCTATTTTACTTTTTCTGAGGGAGTCAAACTTTTATTGTTTGTAGAATGTTCTGCGGCCACAGTAAATTCTAAAATTAAAATCTTATTTTTAATGTATGCTTCAAAGATATATTCTCTATGTCCCAAAAAATATAATACTTTGACTAGCACAATATAAAATATGCACGACTTTCAACCATTAATATCTTTAATTATATAAGTAAAAATCATGAACAGGTCATATTTTAAAAATTTATAGATCCATAGACATCTTATATACTAATATTTCGATTTATATATTAGAAAAAAATTATGGTCAAAGTAAGGTATGTGAATAGTGCAAAAGATAAAATGTTACTTCAATTATGAGTGAAATGGAGAGAGTGTGATATTTGTTCCATTGTATTTATCATGAAAAATATGTACTTTATTAATAATCCATTTATAAAATAAACTCAACCGATCCATTCATCTCCCCATATTAGAATTAACAAATTGTCGTGCAATAGCTTTTGATCAAATAATTAATTAAAAAAAAAAGTGAAAGTATTGGGTCAGACCATCTGACCCAAAGAGTATGGTCACACGGCCTTGGCCCAATAGAATTTTGTGCGGCTTTTCAATAATGCATTATTTGCAATATAGATGTTCTTCACCGCAAAACACCAGATTCGCATTCTTTTCTCTCTTCCTTCCACCTCCTTCAACCGCTTGTTTACACTTCTCCTTCAATTCATGGCTCTGTGAATTTAACCTAACCTTAATTACACCTGGTTCAGTCGTGTTCGCCGCAGCTTGTCTGGTCAGGAGAGGCATGATCTCACTCTGTGAATTACCAGATAAAGCAACATCGCTTACATTCTCTCTCCTCCTCCTCCTCAAGGGAGATTGTTAAACACCGCCCCAAAATTTCTTAAAATCGCCCCGGAACCATTTTTACTTTACTATTTTATCCCTTCACTTTTTCCACCACCCGCCACCCCCGCAACCACCCGCCACCACCTACCTCCCCTGCCACCGACACCACTTGCCAACACCCACCTCTGAAATTTTTTTATTTTAGGGGCGGAACTTCTGGCCAGGAAGTTCCACCCATGGCCCAACGTTTGAGCCATGGGTGGAACGCCTGGCCAGGAAGTTCCGCCCATGGCCCAAACGTCGAGGTCAGACGTTTGGGCCATGGGTGGAACTTCCTGGCCAGAAGTTTCACCTCTTAATTAAAAATTGTCGAACTTTTTTTTAGGGGCGGAACTTCTGACCAGGAAGTTCCACCCATGGCCCAAACGTCCAGGTCAGACGTTTGGGCCATGGGTGGAACTTCCCTCCCTAAATTAAAAAAATTTCAGAAGTGGGTGGTGGCGGGTGGCAGGGAGAGGTAGGTGGTGGCGGGTGGTGACAGGTGGTAGGGCTGGAGGTGATGCCAATCAGGGTGGTGGCAGGAGGTGGTGGCAAGAGGTGGTGGTTTGGGAAAAGAAAAGAAACAAGGGAAGGGTAAAGTTGGAAATGTTTGATGGGCCCGTGGTGATTTTAAGAAATTTTGGGGCGATGTTTAGCATTCCAGTCCTCAAGGTCTTCTTCTTAGCCACCAAAATCATGCAGAGAAGAGACGAGATTAACAACACGCTTCCCAATGAAAAACCTAGAATAATAACCTTCGTTTTCTGACGGTGAGATTTCGTTAATGGAGGAGACGAAGACCTTCGTCTTTTGGTGGTGAGATTTCGTCAATGGAGGGGAGAGAAGAGAGGTTGTGGCGGAGAACGACTGAGGATGGGAGGGTGGCCAAGAGAGGTTGTTCTTTGGCGGTGGGCAATAACAGAGGCGGTGGTGGCTTGGGTGGTTTTGGGGGAAATTGGTTTGGGTTTGAGTATCTTATATAAAACATTCATTTGTTTATATCATAAATTCAATTATTAATGTCAGATAATCAAAAATTATGTCAGTTAATTAAAGTTATATATCAGATATTCAATGTTTCAAATTTGACATTCAATGTTTTAAATCAGGTAATCAAAGTTTTATATCAGATATTCAATATTTCATACTCCCTCCATCCCAGAATACTCTTTACACTTTCCTTTTTCATCTATCCCATAATACTCTTTTACACTTCTATTTTCGGATATGCTTTTACTATCTACTAACTCCTATCACATCTACCTTAACTTTTCAATAAAATAACAATTGATAATCAAACAACAACTTGTCATCTAAAACTATGTGTCATCGTAAGTGTCAAGAGTATTCTGAGACGGAGTGAGTAGTATAAGATATCTAAAGTTTCAAACTAGATATTCAAAGTTTTTTTTTTATCAAATAACAGTATTCAATGTTTCAAATCAGATATTTAAAGTTTTCTATCAATATCTGATATAAGGCATTGAATATGTGAATCAGAGATTGAATATCTGATAGGAGATACTCAATTGCATTAGTCAGATAATCAAAAATTATTTCAGATATTCAAAGTTTAATATCAGATAATCAAAACTCCATATCAGCTAATCAAAGTTTCATATCTGATATTTAATGTTTCTTATCAGATAATCAATATATACTCGTCTGACCATAAGTTACGGTCATACGAGTTTGACGTAATACCTTCTCTTTAAAAAAAAAATTGTGTGACGGTATAGGTAGAATGTCTATTATATCATACAATACTATTAAGATTGCGATGTTTAATAACACTAGAGTTAAAAGATTTTCGTTCAACTCCATGAATCTTTATTGGGACGATATTACATGTTTTTAGTTCTAGAACATGATTGTAGTTAAGTAGAGTAAAATAATTATTTAATTTTAATAGATAATTTGAATATTTTTGATTTTTGACCATTAGATTTATCATGAAAAGTACTTTAAAATAATCTATCTATAATATACTCAAAGCTTATAGATTAACACAAGTAGTTCATTTATCTCTTTGACAATATCATAACTATGTTTTTGTCCGAGAGGAGTAGGGAAGGAGTGATTTCATTGATAATAAAACTTTGACACTTACAATCATCCCATAAAAGAACTAGAAAAAACAATACAAGTTTTAAAAAAAATCTAAATATATTAGCCTCGCTTCTTATCAGCTTCGATCTCCTGTTAGATGTCTCTACATCATTCTCATCAGAGCTCCATTGGTGTAAAATCTTTATGGTGATAATACATGTCTGGTTATCGAGATCGACATCCCTAGACCAACACTCTATCAGTTCAAGAAATCGGCAAGACGTACGGAGGGAGCAAAACCCTGCAATGTGGAGTAAACTAACCCCAAATGGCAAGAAAAGCCATCATAAAGGATGGATGATTAGTGAAAACATAGAATAAAAAGAGAAAACAAAGCAAAAGAGGTCGGTATACCAAGAGAGAGCCTGACCACCTTACCACAGAAAGACAGAATGGGAGCTCGCTAGTCGCTGGTGAGCGTCGTGACAGCTTTAGCGACGGCAGGCTCACTTAGGGTTTGCACTAGAAAACTGTGAATAGAGTAATAAGAAAGAGACGACATAGAGTTTTTAGGTTTAACTTTTTCGTTCTTGTTCTTCTTTGTTTGTTTGGTTAAATTTTATAACTAGTTGATATAGGTATGGTTTTAGTTATTTTAAAATTCCATTTGGACCACAACTATGACTAGCTAGTTTTATTTCCTGGATTTCATGGGTTAAAAAGCTAGTACAAAAACATGATACCACCATATATATAACTTCATATTATACTTTTATTAAGATATCTAGACTAAGGACTGTCTTGAAAATTTTGGGCCCCAGTTCTAACATGAAAATTGGGCCCCTAAATTTATAGAAAATAAAGATGGAAGATTAAAGTTTTGAAGACAGAAAGTTGAAAATCTAAAGATAGATCATTGACAAATTTATTATAGGCGGGGAAACAAGTGTAATTTCTTCAAATATGAAGTAAAATTTTCAAAATAATATATTTTGGGGTCCTTATAATTTTGGGGCCCTATGCTGTTGGGTTCCTTGCACACCCTCATCTACCTCTCTGTCTAAACTATATAAATATGAACAACTACTTCTTATGTTTTATAATGTTCTTCCAATATAATCTAGATCCATAAATATAATAAAAAAAGTTTAGAGGAGAAAGATAGAGTACCATAAGAAATCCAACTTCGGGTAGTGGGTGAAATAGCATATCATTTATTCAGCAATAATGGAATAAAACAAAACATAGAACAACTTTATTAGATGAGCCTCAATAAAAAATGATATTTGTATACGTCACTCAATTTTATCGGTTGATATTAATTTATTTGTTTTATATATTTCTGTAAAAATAAGAAGTTTATTTAAATCTAATGATGTGGACCAATAATATTGAGTGGCAAATATAATAGTAAAAAAAATAAAAAACAAGATTACTCCATAAGGTCACATATAAATTTTCTAACTGACTAATTGAAAAACAGATGAAGTATATTACTTTATTAGATTTGGATAATCTTGAAAAAGTACTTGGCCCTTTTGGATGGTTTACAGTCGCCTCGGTAAAAGTATGGCTTGATGCGATATATGTTTGTACCGGATCCTTTAACAATTTTTGGATCCTTTAATAATTAATATATGGATTTAACTTTAATCTTTAATGTCAACATGCAACGAAAGTAGACGGAGAATAATCTACGCAACCATCCATTTTGGAAACCAATTAGACAGCTGAAGATTGTCCGATTTGGAAAATGTTTGGTTGATCCTAAGGGTTGGCAACCCTCATGAGAGACATACAGATAAAATAATAATAAATTCAATACTTTGGAGAGAGAAAATGTTCCTACAACTTTTTTTTATCCATTGGAGCCACGGGCGCAAGACAAAGTCTGAAAAAGAAGGGGAGAGGGATTTGAACCTACGACCTATGTTCACGGCACCTCAATCTTAACCACTTGGTCAAAACTTCCTTGGTAAAATGTCCCTACAGCTAATTAAGGCAATTATTATACTTTCTCTCTATCTCTCACATAAGGGTTGTCAACCCTTAGGGTTACTCTATCATAGTCCGATTTCTAATACTTCCTCCGTTCTATTTTAAATGAAACGTATGGTCTTGGTGCGAGGATTTAGGAGAAGGGAGAGATACGGAGAAAGAAAAAGAGGGACCATGTGATGAAAAGAAATATGGATAAAAGTCATTACCAAATAAAGTAATGTTTCATTTATTTTGAAACGGTATAAAATGATCAGTGTTTCATTTATTTTAGAAAGGATGAAGTATGACAGTTATATATGTGCCATGTAGTATAACCATACTTTTAAGGTAGTGATAGCAGTATTTCTTAATAATAGAACAATAATAGTTTATTGTTTATTTTTTTTTGACGAAAGTTCATCAACTAATTTTACCAATTACTAATTATTATAAAAGATAATTTAACAGTTTTCATTCAACTACTAACGACTAGTCAAAAGGCTAAGAGCTACCACAAAAACTAACAAGTATCACAATAACTAATTTTATCGAAGAACTAAAAAATTACTTCTATCAAATACTTTACATTATAATTTATACCTCACAAGTCACAACTACTTTCATAGCTATCTATAATTAATAACTTCATTTTGGAAAGCTAAGTGCTGTTCCACCAAAATTAAAAATTAAAATAATAATTTCTCCGTACATCATGTCCATAAATTTTTTTAACTACATTTTAGAATTTGCCCAAAATCTATTTTAGCAAGTAGCCTAGTTGAACATTCCGAAGACCAAGCCTATGTGACTACTAGACAAATTGAGTGACTACTAGACAAATTGATACATCGGACTTTGTCTTTATTCGTAAATTTGGCCACTTTGCATCCTGTATTTCTTTTTAACGGGAATTATATATGTTGCATGCTTGAAGAACTATTATTGTCACATTACTTGCCGATACATGTTCATCAACAACAATTCTACTTCTAAGGTGATCTCACTTTTACTAATATCTCCCACCATCTTGAATTGATATCATCAAAGCCTATGTGCGTGCAATTAGGTCTTCGATCATGTGTTCTAATTCAAGAGGCAAACAAAGAATCGAGCTACACTCCACTAGCCACTGATTTATGTAGGGAAATTCCCATTGGTAGACTCATACTCTTGAGAATTCCCTACGGTAGATTCAATTTTCTTTTTTTCCCATTGTTAGGCCTCAAAGCATTAATAAGGCCTAACCATTAAATATAGGTTTCCGTGGCACATAAGTTGCTTGATTTAGCTTTTGGGGTCCATTTTAGCCCATAAGGGTTATTTTTGAAGTCAAAATTGGCAAAAAATGATATAAAATGCCTCATTTTGTGTGCCGAAAAACTACTCGATTTAGATTTTAGGGGTCAATTTTAGCCCCCAAGGGTTAATTTTGAGGTCGAAATTGACAAAAAAAAAACCCGTAAATGACTCGATTTACGTTATCAAAATGGTCTCGATCGAAATATAACGATTCTTTTAACGAAAAGCATCATTAATGCTACGGATGGGAACAAACAAAAAATACAAGCTTCGTGTTTGGCAAAGTTACAAAAGCGAGGCCTAGCAATGGGAAAAAAGCAAAGTTAAATCTACCATTTGGGAATTCCCAAGAATAGAGCCTACCAATGGGAATTTCCCATTTATGTATATGTATATGTATATATATATATATACTCCCTCTATTTTGCAATAATTGTTATACTTTGTGTTGTAATACTGTTCATATATATATATATGCTCCACTTTGACTATTATCTTGTGATTTATAACTAAGGGTCCGTTCTGTTCAACTTATTTTAACTTATATAAGATCTTATAAGATCAGATAAGATAAGATCAGATAAGATAAGATCAAATAAGATAGATAAGATAAGATAAGATGTTAGACACACTCAATAAACTATCTTATAAGATAAAATAAGATAAGATAAGATCAGATAAGATAAGATTTTATAAGATCTTATAAGATAAGATAAGATAAGATAAGATAAGATAAAACAAAATAAGTTGAACAGAACAGATATAAGTAAGCTAAATGAAAATACTATCATATGAAATCTTGATCGATTTGTCTCAATATATATTTGCAAAATATCAACTTTTTAATAATTTTACATTATTACATATACATAATTAATTATATCAATTGAATTGGCAAGCGTGAAATTTAAATTGTGACAACCAAAGGGAATGGAGGGTATTAATTTAGTTGGTATCAAGAGATGCAACTTAATTATATGAGGTTGTATTGTCACAGATTTTCAAAAGCTTCATGCAATCGATCATCACTCTATTCAGACTTCTTTAGTTTTTTTTTCGTCTAAATGAAATGTATCATGCCCGTAATTAAGTTGTGAAAGCATGCACACACAACGATTCCATCTGCAAAGACTCTTCTTTGTCATTCTTTCTTTCCTGTCTATTCGACATGTCTGTAGATCATCTCAAGAAAGTTGCTTTAGCCTTCTGTATGTCGTTCGGCCGCCATATGTCGTCAACATCTTACGATGTTCCCGTTCTAGACAGAGGAATATCGGAATAACATCTCAATCATGTCACGTTATAACTCTCTGTGCCAAAGGAGGAAGATAAGACATCTTAAAACACCAAGTGATGCTGTGATGGTACTTGCAAATAAAGGGATATGGATCGTATAGGTATAGATGCGATACATAGCCCCACATGTTAATTGTAGCTCTCCTTAGAATTTTCCCGATATATACCTCCTCAGTTTTTTAATTGCACCATTTAGTTTTTGCACAACTTTTAAGAAAAGAGGAGAGAGAAAAAGATTAGACCCATTAGTACACTTAGGGTGAGTTTTCTTCACCTGAATAACCTTGAACTGAACTGAACTAATCTAAACTGAACTGAACTGAACTTATTGGACCTGATTGGACCCGATTCAACTTATTGGACCTAATTGGAACTTATTGGACCTGATTCAACTTATTGTACCTGATTGGAACTTATTAGACCTGATTGGACCTGATTGAAACTTATTAGACCTTATTGGACCTGATTGGAACTTAATTGACCTTATTTGACAAAAAAATTGATGAGTAATAACATAAATATTACCCCTAACATAAGTACTATCCCTCAAAATTTATTATGACATAATAATTATTAAAATTTATCCTTCGAAAAAATAGTAATTATTAATTATCTCTTATAATTAACATTTTAACAAAAAAAAATACTATTTATATGATTGCCTATACACAACTTTCACCACTAATATATCTAATAGTCTTGCTTTGACTTCATAAAGCACTAGTAGGAAATCAATTAATAATATTCATATCTTTCATTTTTATTAGTAACGAAAACATGTTATCTCTAATTATTTAAAGACGAATTGCAAAATATTATAATTATGATGATTATAATTGTTAACCTTATTTGACCATGATTATAATATTTTTTAATAATAACATAATCAGCTAATAGTAATATGAATGATAAAATAATAGATAATAATGCAAATATAATACTATATGATCATAGTGGTACTTTATTAAAAAAATTAATAATAACATAATCATCTAATAGTAATATGAATAATAAAATAATAGATAATATTACAAATATAATACTATATAATAATCATAGTGGTACTTTAACTAAATTTTTAATTAAAATTTATTGATCATTGACTATTTGGACCTTATTGGACCTGATTTGACCTAATTGAACCTGATTGAAACTTATGGTACCTGATTGTAACTTATTGGACCTTATTGCACCTGATTGAAACTTATTGACCTGATTGGACCTGATTGAAACTGAACTGAACTGAACTAAACTGATTGGACCTGAAACTGACTTTATTAAGGTGAAGAGAACGCACTCTTATTTGGCATCTAATTGGGTTGATGGGTAGTCGGGTATGTGAAATGAGGGTAAAAAGGTAAAATATCCTGAAAAACATGGTCAAAAATAGAAATGGTGCAAACAAATAAGAAAGCACCCCAAAGTGGAAAATGGTGCAATTTAAAAAAACAAAGGAAGTATATTGGACAACGTTTTTATGGAAAAAGATATGTACTTCCTCCGTTTTTTTTAGTTCAACCATTTTGATTTTTGACACTATTTAGAAATTTTACTTTGACCATCTTGTATTATTTATATATAAGAAAAAAACATATTCACGCAGAATCTTGTTGGATTCGTCGTGATATATATTTTCAAAATATCAACTTTTTATAATTTTTATTTATACCTAATTAAAGATATAATTGTTCAATGTTGTGCGTTGACAAATGTGCAAAGAGCAAATAGTAGAACTAAGAAAAAAAAGGAAGTATATACTTTGGAGTTAGGACTAAAATATGCATAATAAAGTTTTATACTCTCAATTATAGATTACTAAAAACCGAGTCCGTCTTAGGTGTAACAAAGACTCATACATGAGAAGAAAAAAAGGAAAAAAACAAGCATTCATTTAATACCGATTAAAAAGCACGGAAATTCACGCATCACTCCCATAAAACTCGAAAAACCTAAACATAACTCAACAATGACGAAAAATCACGTAGATTGGAGAATCCGGCTTCAATAAAAGCTGGATTCGACATCAAATCTGAGAGTCTCGAATCAGTACTCCATGAACGAAAGAACAAGAGATCAATAAATTTCAAGCATCGAGCAATTATTCCTTTGAACATGGAAGACGAAGAATTGACGAATTTCATAAAAAAGAATAATTTCTAGACTCAAAAGGTTAGATTTGATCCACATCATATGGTAAAAATCAGCAGAGGCATGAATGAGGCTACTGTTTGGTAGTTTGATTAACTTTGCCCCCACAAACATAATAATGATGAATGAGGTATCCATACAAACCCCTATCCACCTCAACAAACTGCGAATAGTGCACTAGTGACCAAAATCTAAGGTCGCGAACCACTTGTTTCTTATCCTCTCCCAAAGAATCGAAAAGACGATGCAACATGAGTGGAGAAGATGCAAAATACTCCATATTCACTACAATAAAGAAAACAAGAAACACATATACATAGACAAGGACAAAAGTTCCATACACTAATAAAAGTAGCAAAACTGATATGGAAACTACATATAGTGACACAGGCAAGATCGATAATAACATAGAATGTAATAATAATAATAATAATAGCACAATACTTCAATAATACTAACATAGACATAAACAACCTAAAAATGACATACAATCTACCACACAATGACACACATTTCAATGATAATGATATAAACTCTGCTAGTAATGAAATAGTAAATAAAAAACTGAAACGAATAATAGAATGACAGTGTACCTACATAATTAAACAACTATAAATCAGAATAAAATACGACAAAAATTACATAACCTCACAATAAATGACATAGATCTGCCACAAAATGACATATACTACGCAAATAACAACATGATATGAAGAACATATGACAGCATACTCAAAACAACATAAAAGCACAATCAAATGACACACAAACAACACTAATAATGACATAAGATCGACTAAACAAAAAATGACACGAACATGAATGATATAATCAAGCCCTACAAATGACATAAACGCGCACAAATTACAGAAACTAAAGCAATAATGATGTAAACAACACTATTAATAACATAAGAGTGGACAAAAATGAAACGAACAAAAATGATATAATCAAGCCCTACGAATGACATAAACGCACACAAATAACCTGACCACCAGTTGAAATGACGTAGCTCTGAACCAAAATGATACGAACTAACAATTGACAACATACTCAAACAAAATGACATAGATCAAACAAAATGACATAGATTACCATTATAATAACATAAACCCGAACAGAATTGATATTATATAATAAATTATACAAGAACCATAAAATAGCATATAGTACACCAAATATGACACAAATTAGACTAGGGGTGCTGATTGAGTTGATGTTAATTAAGTTCACATTTTACACTTCATTTGGCGCATTTTGAGGAGGATTATGTTGTGATTTGGGTTAGTTTTAGTGGATTTGTGCCCAAGTGATAGGAATTGAGGAGAATTGTGAAATTAAGAGAGGAGTTATATATTTGTGGCTTATTTGGAGGTTTAGTAGCACCATGGACATAATGTTAGGTCCAAGTTGGAGGTATTTGGGCTTCGTACAAGGTCTAAGTGGGCTGAAAGCTGCATTTGAGGAGTTCAAGGAAGGAAAGGGGTCTTCGGAGTCACCACGACTCACGCTTGTGGCAGCAGCTCGCAGACAATTGCCGAGAGCTTACGACGACTCGCGGTGTGGGGCGCGACTCACGACCCTTGGCGCGACGCGCGGTGTTGGTCGCGGATCGCGGTGGACACGGGCTGCGTTTTCATTAATGTTATTTCTCGGTTTTTATTTTAAGGAACTTGGCGAAAAAAACAAGTACTTTGGTATTATTTTCTTGAGAGGATCATTAGGTTATTACTAGTTTTTAGCCCTAGTTTCAGTTTTCTTTGCAAACTTGGAGATTGAAGATTGATTTTGATCAAGTATTTTGGATTCTTCTACCATTCAAGCACTATTAATCAAGTTTTAGTCTTTCCTCTATCTTTGATCTATTTTTTATCATGTCTTCAATTATGTTTATTGTTCTTATTACCATGATTAGTGAGTAGTATTTCTATCTAGGATTAAGTTGAGCCCTAGTATGGATTGATCATATAAATTGTTGCTCTAATTCCCATGTTATTGAATTATATGCTTAGGGTTTGACAAGATTGTTCTTGTAGTCAATTTTGCATCTTAATTTAGCCCTAGCTTTTATTATCAACGAAAGTTGGAGTAGAGATTAGGATTATATGTTTGTTTGCTAAATTGTATTTTATCAATTGAGTTCATCAACGAAAGTTGAGTCTTAATTCAGATCGTCTTGTCATTGATTAAAATTCTCCCATAAAAATAGGCGAGAATTAGAATTGGGAATTAATTGGCATTGGCTCTTAATGCTTCTAATTGTGTATGTAAGCCATGAAAATAGGAGACATACATGTGAGTCAGGCCTTTTGCTATCATGAAAGTGCGCTCTAGGTATTGATGAACGATTTGGGATTTAGTTTCGGTTCGCAACTGTGCTTTCTTGCTAAGTCATAAGGGAATGTCATTTTCACCTAAGCTATAATTGAATAATTGGAAGTGTTTTAATTATCATATTCATATAGTTTGTCTTATATTGTCATTAGTTTAGCCTTGAGTTTATAGATTATTCTTCATATTTGGATCGTGTAACTATTTCGTAATCTAAAATCAAGTAGTGTTTAATCTTGCACCTCCCTAAGTTCGACTCGTATGTGCTACGACACCGTACACTTGCGGTATTAAAATAAAACCTTAACAAGTTTTTGGCGCCGTTGCCAGGGAGGCTACAAATTAGAATTATTTTGATTATAGATTTAATAGATTACACCTGTTACTTTGTTTCTTGCTAACTTCTTCATCAGTTGTTGTTTTCGAATGCGCAGGCGATCGCGATCTGTAGATAACGTGGTCTTTGATCCCGAGATAGAAGCCACAACTAGGAGACTTAACACTGAGAGAAGGAGGAGGGAGCAGGAAAAAATTCGGAGAGAACCAATGGCTCGTCCTCTTCGAGAATATAATATGCCAGATGTCACATCTACATCTAGCATTGTCAGGCCTGCTGTAGAGGCCAACAACTTTGAGATCAAGATCCAATTGATCCACTTCATTCGACAAGATCAGTTCACTGGCAGTCCTATGGAGAATCCAAATGAACATATCAATTATTTTCTTGAGAAATGTGATACTGTGAATATTAATGGGGCCTCCGATGAAGCTCTTCGCCTTCGCTTGTTCCTTTACTCCTTGCGGGACAGCGCAAAAGAATGGTTGAAGAGTCATGAAGCGAACAAGTTCACAAGTTGAACTACACTAGCCACTGCTTTTTGTCAGAAGTACTTTCCTCCTGGGAAAACGACCAAGCTGCGCAATGCAATCACATCCTTCACTCAGTTGGATGGTGAATCACTCTATGAAGCTTGGGAAAGGTATAAGGATCTACAAAGGATGTGTCCTCATCATGAGAGCCCAACATGGCTCCTTATCCAGACATTCTATAATGGGTTGACTCATGAGGTCCGAATCTCTATTGATGTTGCGGCCGGTGGTGCTCTCATGGGTAAGACAGCTGATGAAGCCAAAGCTTTACTTTGAGGAGATGGCTGCTAACATTTACCATTGGTCTAGTGAACGGTCTACATCTAAGAAGGTTGGTAAGTATGAGGTCGATGCACTAACTTCACTCTCTAGTAAGTTTGATGCTCTATCTCAACAGATCAAGAATATATTAGTTGGTGCAAGTGCCGAGATGAATGCTTTCCAAGGGAATAATGCAAGTTCCTCTTCTATGGACATGAGTTTTGTGGATCAAGAGCAAGCCAATGCTTTGTATGGTAATGCTAGACCTCGAAACGCCCCCTACTCAAACACATTCAATCCGGGTTGGAGGAATCATGAGAACTTCTCTTGGAGCAACAATTAACCTCAAGCACCACGCAATTCCAATCCTCCTGGGTTCCAGCAGAAATAACAAGGTCAACCTTCTCAACAACCTCCCCAAAAATCATATACTGATTCTTTGCTAGAAAGGCTTCTTGTAACTTCCGAGGAAACTAACAAGAAGTTTGATAGAATGGATGCTCATAATAAGATAGTTGACACTCAAATTGCACAACTAGCCCAACAAATGTCTCATGTGACTCAACAGGTGACTCAACTTCGAAAGGCACCACCCCAATTTCCGGGGCAGCCGGAACCGAATCCAAAGGGTCACCAAAATGTGAGTGCAATTACTTTGAGGTGTGGAAAGACTTTAGAGGAACCAAGCAAGCTAACTGTGACGTAATCAAAGGTTGTAGGAGACACTTCTGAGAGTATTGGTGATGTAGTTGATAAGGAGGACCCTATTGAAGAGGTCAAGAAAGCACCATCCAAGCCCTCTAGTCTTTGTTGAGCCGGCTCCTTTCCCTCATCGGTTGGCAAAGGCTCGAATTGAGAAGAAATACGGGAAATTTCTTGAGTTGTTGAAAGGTATGCACCATAACATCCCGTTCCTTGAGGCTATTCCTGAGATTCCTACATATGCTAAGTTCTTGAAGCAACTCTTGTCCGGTAAGAACAAAATTTGTTAAGCTTCTATAGTGGAACTCTCTCAAGAGTGTAGTGCTATTCTTCTTAATAAGCTTCCTCCAAAGTTGAGTGGTCCTAGAAGCTTCTCCATTATATGTTCCATTGGGGATGTGACTATTCAAAGGGCACTTTCTGATCTTAGAGCTAATGTAAGTCTCATGCCTAATACTATTTTCAAGAAGCTTAACTTTGGCGATCTTAGCCCTACACGCGTCTCTCTACAACTAGCGGATAGGTCTATCAGATATCCTTTGGGTGTCTTGGAGGATGTACCCCTTCAAGTGGGCAAATTGACTATCCCATGTGACTTCTTTGTCATGGAGAAGCCGGAAGATGTGCACACCCCAATTATACTAGGTAGACCATGTCTTGCTACTGCTAGAGCTTTGATTGATGTGAAACGGGGCAAATTGTCTCTCAATGTGGGTGAAGAAAAGGTGGAATTTGAGCTACACAAAGCCTTAAATGCTCCTTCTTTGAGAGATACTTGTTACAGGGTTGATGTTGTTGAGAGATGGGAAGAAGATTCACCTATGGAGAGTTGGGATGATGATGCTCTTCAACGGTGCCTAAGCGGCAATGGGGTTTGTGATGAAGAGATCACTATGGCATATGAGAAGATGTTAGATGATGCACCGGCTTGTGAGCCCGACAATCCCTCAATCGAGGTCCTACAGGTTAAAGCCATGACTAAGGAGTGTTCTAAGCCTCCTGAGGTAGAGTTGAAACCCCTCCCCTTTCATTTAAAATGCTTTTGTGGGTGAAAACTCAACCTACCCCATTATTGTCAATAGTGCACTCAATGACTCTCAACTTGAACGATTTTTATGTCTTGTTCACAAGTATATTAGTGTCATTAGGTACACTATTGATGATATTAAGGGGATAAGTTCATCTTTTTGTACTCATGGAATTTTGCTAGAACAAGAAAATGCTTCATCTATTGAGTCACAACGCCGCCTTAATCCTAATATGAAAGAAGTTGTGAAAAAGAAGTTTTTAAGCTTCTTGCGGCCGACATTATCTACCCTATCTCTGATAGTAAGTGGGTAAGCCCGGTTCAAGTTGTTTCCAAAAAGGGCGGTATGACGGTTGTGAAAAATGAAAAAGGTGAACTCATCTCTACTCGCACTGTCACTGGATGGAGAATGTGCATCGTCTACCGTAAGTTGAACAAGGCCACACGTAAGGATCAATACCCTCTTCCCTTTATTGATCAAATGTTGGAGCGTCTTGCAAAACATTCCTTCTTTTGTTACTTGGATGGATTTTTCCGGTTTTTTCCAAATCCCCGTCCATCCAAGTGACCAAGAGAAGACGACTTTTACATGTCCCTATGGCACCTTTGCTTATCGAAGGATGCCATTTGGACTATGTAACGCTTCGGCAACCTTTCAACGATGCATGATAGCTATTTTTTCTGAGCTTATCGAACACTCTATGGAAGTTTTTATGGATGACTTTTCTGTTTATGGTGCTTTTTTTGATGCATGTTTGCTAAAGCTTAAAAAAGTACTACGTAGGTGTCAAGAAGTCCACTTAGTGCTCAATTGGGAGAAGTGCCATTTCATGGTGCAAGAAGGAGTAGTTTTGGGTCATGTTGTATCTGATAAGGGTATCGAAGTGGATAGAGCAAAAGTCGAAGTTATAGAGAAGCTTCCACCCCCGATCAATGTAAAAGGGGTGAGGAGTTTCCTTGGTCATGCGGGGTTCTACCGCCATGTTATCAAGGATTTCTCTAAGATTTCTAGGCCTTTGACCGAGCTCTTAGCCAAAGATACCCCATTTGTGTTTATTGATGCTTCTCTTGAAGCTTTCCACATGTTGAAGAATGCATTGATTTCAGCACCTATTATTTAACTTCCAGATTAGAACCTTCCATTCGAGTTGATGTGTGATGCCAGTGACCATGCTGTTGGTGCTGTGTTGGGGCAAAAGCATGATGGCAATATGCATGCCATTTACTATGCTAGCAAAACCTTAGATGGTGCTCAGATGAACTACACCACCACTGAAACGGAGTTGCTAGCCGTTGTTTTTGCAGTGGAGAAGTTTCGATCTTATTTGGTGGGATCGAAGGTGATAATGCATACAGATCATGCGGCTCTCAAGTTTTTATTAAGCAAAAAGGATGCCAAACCCTGTTTGATTCTTGGATATTGCTTCTCCAAGAGTCTGACATGGAGACCAAGGACAAGAAAGGAACTAATAATGTTGTGGCTGACCATCTTTCTCGTCTCACATTGGAAGCTAGAAAATATGATCTCCCAATCGACGACTCTTTCCCTGATGATCAGTTGTTTGGTATTTTCTCTACTACAATTGGTCAATCTCCTTAGTTTGCTGACATAGTGAACTTTCTTGCTAGTGGAGTTCCCCCTCCCGACTATTCATCATATCAACGCAAGAAGTTCTTTCATAAGTGCAAATGATTATATATTTTTATACCGTTATTCTCACTTTTTATGTCTTGAAATAGTACTGGTATGTGCTCATTTTGATAATTTTATTATTTGTTATAAATTGTAATAGTACCAATTCTAGGCCTTAGAGCTATATAATATAAATGTGAGTTGCACTATACTATTGTTGATGTTAATGTTTTATAATATGACAAGTTAGAGGAGTATAAGGAAAGTCATCAAAAAAACCCAAAAAAAAGATGTTAGCGAGAGAAAGTCTGAAAGTGAAACCTAGAAACCAAGCAAAAAAACCCCAATTCAATTTTCCTAGTCTTTTCCCCTCTTTCTCTTCGATCTCTGCCAAAATCACCAAAAGCACTCTTCTCTTAAAGTGCAGTACAACGATTAGTTGTATTGTCATCCTCTCTCTCCTATCTACTATCTTACAATTCAGTAATGATGGAGCTAGATCGTTTTCCCTAAATTAATTTTCTAGGGTTAAGTCTATAATTGCCAAAGTTAATCATATCTATAGAGCAGAGCAAAGCAAGTTCTTGCATAATTGTTTCATATCCTGTAATAATTATCATTTTCGAGCCTTCCTTCAAGCTTTTTATTGGATTAGGGGGTTTCATCTACCCCAATTAAGGTACAAAATAGCTGGTGAAGCTAGGTTTCTAGGGTTCCTCCCATTTAATGCGAGAGAGAGTTTTAATTTCTTTGTGAGTGTGAGGCGCTGTTGTGGCGTGTTTTCTCCCTTTTCGTGTTCGAAGATTGTGCCAGAAGGAGTTATTTCTTGCAAGTTTTCTCTGCAAGTTAGACATCTAAGTTGCCATTGCAGTTCCAGTGCATTTAATGTGATGGAATGCCTCATTAAGGTAGGTGGTTTCCAGTTTTTGCAATTTTCATTGCCTAAGGTCCGAAAATTTGCCTATAAAAGGCAAAATCAGGTATCATTCTCAATCACACCTCCCTTACGAATATTCTTCTCATTATCCCTGTCTATTTGCAATAACTTCTCTGCTAGTTCGTTTTCATTTAATATGGCTTCTCCCAGTTCCTTTAAGGATGCAATTTTGTCTAATCCTAACCCTAAAAAGTCGGTCAATTTTTCTCCTCCTTCTGAAAATGCTATTAGCCAGAATGCTCAAAGTAGTCTAATTTATATCCCCTCTCATTATAATACTGATGTTAATGATCCCCCTACCCCTGCTGTTCTTGCTGAAAATTTTATGCTTGATGATTTACCTCAAGTGAAGCAAGATATTGCTGAGCTTACCAAGTCTTGTCTGTTTGGCAAGATGTTATCAGCTCCCCTTGATGTGCGTACTATTAAAGCTTATTCCAAGTCTGATTGGAAATTTGTCAAAGGTGAGATTGAATTCATTAATATGGGTAACAACTGGTTGCTCCTGAAATTTGCCAACCCTCTAGACCTTGAAATGGTTTGGAGTGAGAGGCCTTGGCACATTCAAGGAGATCTATTTGTTATGTCTCCCTAGAAGCCCTTCTTTGATCCTTACCTTGAACAGATCAAGTGGGTTGATCTTTGGGTAAGGATCCCCGCGCCTTCCAACCGAATCGCTTAATTTCGATTCTATAGCTAATCTTCTTGCTTCTAATGACATTGGCGCTCTGGTCAAGTTGGATCAAAGATCCTTGTTGAGAAATAAACTCAGGTTTGCTAAGGCATGTGTTAGAGTCAATATTCAGGGCCCTCTTCTTGAATTTGCTGAGGTTAGTCGAGTTGGTGATCGTGTGCATGGCTATGTGATTTGGTACGAGGATTTTTCCTCTGGTTGTTCATTTTGTGGTGATTCCACCCATCTCATTGAGGTATGCCCTCTTCTTACCTCTCCCAAGAAAGATCTTACTGTTCAACTTATGAAGAATCCAAAACAAAAAACATCTTTTTCAGACTATGGCCAAAGCTGCTGGACAAGTCTTTCATGAAACCACTGCTGAGCCTGCATGTGTGGTTCATGTGAAGTCCATGCATTTGAACAAAAAATTTTCAAACTCCCCTCCATCAAAATATAAGAAATCTGACAAGAACTTTCTGGTATTCTGCCTACCCCTTCTGTTAAAGGGATTGTCATTGCTGAGCCTTTAATTAATGCTGGTAAGAATTCTGATGCTTCTGGTAAGAATCTTGATGCTACTCTTAAGTCTGATGTGTATGGGAAAGGTAAAGGCAAGCTTGTTATTGCTCATCCTTTGTTCTCGGATGATGAATCCTCTAATGACGAGGCTTGTGAGCTGCCTCCTGTTGTCCCCCTTCCTTTTGAGGATCCTCCTATCAAGGAGATTGAGAACTCGAGTAACGGAGGGTCCCCTCTCTGAATTCCCATGCCCCTTAGAGTCTTTTGCCCTGCTGATCTTATAGGTGAGTCTCAGCTCTAGGACCCTACTGAGCTTGGTGATCAGTCACTGCTTGCAATTACAGAAGGTAAAGGTGATGGTGAAACTTTTTTAATAGATGATCTTGATGAAGATAACATGGATGATTTGAACTCTTATGCTGAGCACTCTTTCCATTCTCTCAACTCTGACAACTCTATTGTGAGGCATATTGAGCAGTTGGGGATGGACCCTGCCCACCCTGTTGTTCTCTCTTCTCAGTCAGGGTCTGCTAAGAGGAGGATTGAGGACTTGGTGAGTGATGATGCCTCCTCTGCCCTTAAGAGGAAAATAAACTAATATGTTAGCCCCTCTTTTATCAAGAATGATGGTTTTTTGTTATTATGTTATATAATATATGTCTTTAGCATGTTGGAATGTTAGAGGAGCTGCTTGAAAAAATGCTCTAGTAGAGTTGAAGGACTTTTGCTCTAGTAGTAATGTTAAAATAATGATGTTGTGTGAAGTTAAATCCCCTTCCCCTCCTACGCAGACTAGTGCTTAGCAATGTGGTTTCCAGCATTATGATTGTATTCCTACCCAAGGTCTTTCGGGAGGAATTTGGTTATTTTGGAAAAGTTGTAATATTAATCCATTTAGCTTATCTATAATATCTAAATCTACTAGATTTATAGCTTGTTGTATTTCTCTTCTTAATTCAAGTCTATCTTACATAGCTATTTTTATTTATGCCCCGGCAAGACAAGCCTTCAACGTGGAATTTTGGGATGAGCTAATTGAATATGTTAATAGTTTAGACCTCCCTTATATTATTATGGGAGCTTTCAAAGAAATCTCTAATGATTTAGATAAATTAGGTGGAACTTCCTTCACTCATGCTCGTTCTTTCTTTATGAACAATCTCTTTTCTAAAACTTGTTTTTCAGAACTGCCATTTAGTGGCTCTCGTTTTACATGGAGGAAGAAAAAGTCAGGCCCAAATAATCTATTTGAAAGACTAGATAGAGTAGTAGCAAGTGTTAATTGGATCTCTCAATTTCCACAAGCTAAAGTAAAGCATCATAATTTTACATCGTCGGATCATTGTGTTATTTCTCTAGACTATCTTAGTACAACTAATTTTAAAGCCCATCCCTTCAGATTTGAAAAAATGTGGTGTCTCCGCAAAGATTATGACACATTAGTAAAAAAGACTTGGTGCCATAAATTTCAAGGTTCCTTCATGTTTTGTCTAGTTAAAAAATGTAAACTTTTGAAAGAAAAATCAAAATTGTGGAATAAATCTCAATTTGGCAACATCTTCCGTCAACTTCGTATGGTTGATCAAAGACTTACTATCATCCAAACTGATCTCCTAATTAATCAAAATAATGTTGATATGCAGAACAAACAAGAACGTCTTCTTCTCAAAAGAAATAAACTTCTTTCTTTCTCACATGAGTATTGGAAGCGGAAAAGTAAAACGGACTATCTTAAAGAAGGTGATGCCAATACTAGTTACTTTCATGCCCATGCTTCGATTCGTCACAATTGTAATCAACTTAAGCAATTTACAAATGCAAATAACGAAGTAGTGAGTATTCCTTCTAGTATTTCGGTGGAAATAACAAAAGAATTTCATTCCAGATTTATCTCTAATCCTTTGTGCAATTTTAACATCCACCAAGATTTTGATTTAATCACCCCAATAATTTCTGAAGAAGATAATTATTATTTAACTTGCCCAGTTCAGGGTGAGGAAATAAAGAATGCTACTTTTGATCTTGCTCCGGATAAGTCTCCGGGACCAGATGGTTTCCCTCCGTATTTTTTCCAAAAATATTGGACCCTTGTTGGAAATTCAGTTATTAGAGCAGTTCAAGCCTTTTTTTCACTCTGGAAAAATGCTAAAAGAAATAAACCACACTTTTTTGGCTCTTATCCCTAAGATCGACAACCCTTCGTCTGCTAATCATTTTCGCCCTATTAGTTTGTGGTCAACGATTTATAAAATTATCTCAAAAGTCATTACAAATCGCCTCAAAATAGTGATGGGTAAAATAATTCACCCCCTTCAGGGAGCGTTTGTTCCTGAGAGATTAATTCAAGATAATATCTTAATTGCTCATGAAGTTTTTCATGCTTTTAGAAAAAAGACAGGGAAAACTGGATAGGTAGCAATTAAATTGGATATGGAAAAGGTTTATGACAGGTTAGAATGAAATTTCATTTTTGTAATGCTTGAAAAGTTAGGTTTCTCTACTCAATGGATTGAGTGGATAAAAGTTTATATTTCTTCTCCCTCCTTCTCAGTCTTAGTTAATGGAATCCCGGGCTCGTCCTTTTCCCCTTCGCGTGGCATCCGCCAAGGTGACCCGCTTTCTCCTTATCTTTTTATTCTATATATGTGCTGAACTTCTTGCTCGTCATTTTTCTTTAGCTTGCTCTCAGCAAGAGAAGCTGATTGGTGTCTCTATTAGCCAATCTGGTATCCGAATTCCCTTTCTTACATTTGCGGATGACACAATGATATTTGCTAAGGCAAATGATCGTAGTTGTACTCTTATTCGTCAAAATTTAGACAATTATTGTGCTATGTCTGGTCAACTTGTGAACTATCACAAGTCGGCTTTCTAAGTCTCTGCCAACATCTCGGATGATGAAAAAGCTAATTTTTCCCAATTACTGGGGATGTCAGAAACTGATGATTTGGGTGAATACCTAGGTTGCCCTGTTATAAGCTCTCGGGTTACCAAAGATACCTTTGGTAAGGTTCTTTCTAAAGTTAATAACCAACTTCCTAAATGGAAGGCCAACTCTCTCTCTCAAGCTGGCCGAACTATCTTGATTCTGTCTAATCTCGCTACCTAAGCCAATTTTCAAATGCAGAGTTTTTATCTTCCAAAAAGCATTCTTCTCAATTTAGATAAATCTTATAGGAATTTTTTCTGGAATAAAGATGTTTCAAACTCCTCTTCCAACTTGATAGGCTGGGATAGGATTTGTAAACCTAAAGATTGTGGTGGTCTTGGTCTAAGGAAGGCTGATACTAATAACAAAGCTCTCCAAATGAAGCTCACGTGGAAGCTTATTAAAGATGATAGCAACTTATGGGTTAAGCTAGTCCGGAAGAAATACATTAAAAACAAAAATCTCCTGTCTTACAAAGTTTCAAGCCTGGCGTCATGGCAATGGAAAAATCTAATGAAACTTAGACCCTTGTTTAATCAAGGGCTGAGATGGCAAGTTGGTAATGGGCAGAAAATCATGTTCTGGACTGATAATTGGGTTTTCCAATATCCTCTTAGTTCAATTCAGCACCCTTCAGTGGACTCTCTCCATAACAAGGTTAGTGATTTCATTTCCCCCTTTGGCCATTGGGATCGCTCAAAGCTCCTTTTGTATCTTCCTATGGATGTGGTGGATAAAATTTGTTCTATTTTTATTCCCTCTAATGATCATGCTGATGAGTTATTTTGGGGCCTAGCTGCGGATGGTGAGTATTCAGTTAAATCTGGAGCTCTTCTAGCTCAAGGTTTATTGAATTCTAACTGCCCTAAGGTAGATTATGGGTGGATTTGGAAATTGAATGTTCCTCCCAAAGTCAGGAATTTTTTGTGGAAAGCTTGTAGTGATGGCCTTGCTACAAAGGAAATATTAGAAAAAGTCATGTTTTTCTTCCCCAACATTGTGTCTTCTGTAATCATCACAGTGAGTCAGCTACTCACCTTTTTTTCCAATGCCTTTTGTGGTGGATATTCTGGAAATGCTTAAGGATAAGTGTAAGTGGCCTCTTTTCCCTGCCCATAGTATTTCGGTCAACGATTATGACTCCTTTCGCAATATGTTAGCTAAATGTCCTCTATTATATCTACTGATGCTTTGTGTTCTTTTTCAATAGCTTGGTGGTTCATTTGGTATTTCAGAAATAAGATCATTTTTAATGATGACAGTTTCTCTCCTTATCAAGCTTCTTTCATCATTGACAAATTTGTGACTAATTGGTTGAAAACCAATCCTGAGATCAATATTTCTCCCTCGGGTGTTAATCTTAGCCCTCCGAACCAGTCTAAGGTTTTAAGATCAGGGAAAAACCTTATCTGGTCCCTTCCTCCTCCGAATTTTTGTAAGCTCAACTTTGATCGTTCTAAACTCGCTAATGGTAATTCTTCCTTTAGGTTTGTTATCAGGGATGAAGAAGGCCCCGTTCTCTTGTTTGGAGCTAAGGCGTTAGGTTCCTTCCCCTCTATTCTCCAAGCTGAGGCCTGGGGATTAAGGGAGGGTATTAAAGGAGCAATTTCTCTCGATATTAAAAAATTGATCATTGAAGGCGACAATATCTCAGTTATTAATTCGGTTAAGGCAATCTGGAAAGTTCCTTGGGAGATTAATAACATTATTTTTGATGCAGGTATGAACATCTTGAAGTTTGAAGAATGTCGGATCTTTCACATCTTCAGGGAGGCTAACAGAGCGGCGGACTTCATGGCCTCTAAGAGGCACTCTTTTTCTTCGCTTTTGCACTCTTTCCCTCCTTATTGTCGTGATTTTTCTCTTATCATCCGCAAGGATGTTTTAGGGTGGCCTCCTGATTGAGGTTGCTTTCCCTAAGTTTTTCTCTCCTTATCAAAAAAAAAAAAAAGGGAGTATAAGGAAAAGTCAACTCTAGATAAACTTGGTGCGTGTGATCATATACTAATACAACCAAGGAAATTAGTTTACCTTAGCTCATGACATAGGAGTACCATACAGTAGCAAACTCACGGTCAGCAGGAGATAAATAAATGGGCCAAAATCCCACACGACACCACCCAAAGAAGAGGAGACAAAACCCATTATTGTGTTGTGGGCTGAAATATACGAGCTGTAGAGAGGAGAAAAGAAAACGGTATGTTTTCTTGAGGGCACGAGAAGAATAGAAATATAAGGAGGAGCGCAAAGATCGGACGGGGGCAAAGCAAAGATTCGAAGACGAAGACGCAACAACAACACGAAGCTTGCGATCTGATTTTCGACCATGGTTGCTTATAATTGGGTGATGTTCTCTTCAATTATGAGTAGCTAATTTCATTTTTCTAGGACTTAGATGAAACCCTATTAATATGATTTAATTGTTTAATGGTTTGAGAATTATAATTTGTTTTTATGATTGCATAACTTTAGACTGTTATTGTGAGATTATTGTTTTGCAAATTAGGTCAGTAATACTTCTTGTAGAACGAATTATTGACTTGTTTGGGTATTTGGTTTACACACTTTGTTCTTGTAGTTCAAAGGGTGATGTTATGCAATGGTATTTATTGGTTTGTGATTGAATGATTGAATAGTCCATGCTTTAGTTAGATGGTTTATGTCACTTATTTGATTGCAATAATATTTCTTTATGAGTTAATCCTGGCTTATACTTTAGGGTTCTCGATAAAACTCATTATTTCTCATTATAATTAATCTATTAGTTATATTATTAGTGGTGGATTCGACTGTCCTAGATTTCGTATTATTGTCTGTTCTCCGAGTCACTTTTGATTGCCAAGTTTATTTAGTAGCTTTATATTTCAGATTAGTTTAATTAGTTTACAATCAAACCATTATATTTACTATTTAGGATTTAATTAGTAGACATTAGAGTTAATTTTAATCAACTCGTTCCTCGTGGATACGATACCCTATTATTTATTACTTACTACTAAGTCTTGTACACTTGCAATAATAGGGTTTTATAACTTGTTAAAAATCACTATCAAGTTTTTGGCACCGTCGCCGGGGAACGGTGTTTGGTTAATTTAATTTAGTGTCTTCTAGTTTATTTCTTATCATAAAATTAATCTTCTGTTTTTCTGATTTGTTTTTTTTATTAGTTTCCTAGATATTCTCGCATTTACTATATTTTTCAAGTATTGAAAGTTGGAGAAAGGTTGCTGAAATAACATCTCGAATACCAGGTGCTTTCTTTCCATTATATACTTCTATTTTGTGTTTGTTTTCATATTTTTAGTTAATGTTAGGTCGTAGGTCATTATCTTTTGATTTAAATCCTTATAATCCTGAAATTGAACGCACACTTAGAGAAATTAGAGCTTCTCATAAAATTACTACCGAATTTAAATTTGAATCTAAAATTGAAACTGAGATAAAAATGGGTGAAGAACAACCTAGACAACTTAATGAGTATTTCACTCCTGGTACTTACACTTCTCCTGTAGGAAGTCGAATGCCCACTATAACTAGGAGATTTAAAATTAAACCTCAGATTATTTAACTACTTCCTTTTATGGTCTTGAATCTGAAAATCTATATAAGCATATTGATGAGTTTTTAGAGGTATGTTCGACTTTTAATCAACCTGATGTGCCAAATGAAGAAATTTATTTCTTACTTTTCCCTTTTTCACTAAAAGATAAAGCAAAACATTGGTGGACTACAAAGGAGAACATTACTAATTGGCAAAATTTGGTTATTCTATTTCTAAAGAAATATTTTCCAATTGGTAAATTAACTAAGATTAGACGTGAAATTACCACATTTTCTCAATTACCTAGTGAGCAATTTCATGAGTGTTGGGAGAGATTTAGGGATCTTTTACGTAGTTGTCCACACCATGAAGTCCCTAAATGGCAACAAGTGCAAAGTTTCTATTGTGGTTTAAATGAGCGTAATCAACAAATGGTTGATTCTTCTTGTGGTGGTACCTTTTTCATAAAGAACCCTGATGAAGCATGGGAATTATTTGAACATTTGAGTGATAATTCTTTACAACATGTCAATTCTTCACGTATGGGTTCTTCTAGATCGCTAGGAAGTAAGGGGGTATATATGAAATTTCTCATTCTTCTGATTTGTCAAGCAAAGTAGAACTGCTCGATAAAAAGATGGATCAATTAATGGCAATGAATAACATGAATATGCAACCCCCTACTTCTCATGATGTATGTTCAATATGTGCAAATCCTACTCATTTGTCTCACAATTGCCCTAATATTTATTCAGACGTGTCACAAGAACATGTGAATGCAGCACAAGGTTATCCTTCGCATAATAACCCCGTATTCAAACACGTACAATCAAGGGTGGAAGAACCATCCTAATTTTTCGTGGAAGCAGCAAACAGGAGACATACAAAAAGAGCAACAACCGAACCAAATGGGTCAATCTGGTATGAATATTCCTCTTGGTTTTCCAAGCTCAAAGGTATACTTCTCAAACTACACAACCTGTGAATGGAAATTCGAACTTGGATAAAGTTATATCTCGCGCTTGGAACTCTTACTACCACCATACAAAACATGGACTCTAGGATTCAAAGTATAGAAAAGAAATAAAATACATATTGTTGACTTTCACACGCACTCCATAAGTAAACTTGAATCACAAATTGGTCAGTTAGCTAATGCAATTAGTAAGAGGGATGATGGTAAACTTCCTAGTTATTCTGTTGAGAATCCTAAGGGTTAAAATTATGAACAGTGAATGCAGCTTATGACTCTTAGGAATGGTAAAAATATAGATAACTTAGTGTCGGAAAAGAAGAAGCATGATAATGGATTTAATACTCATGAGAATAAAATTGAAAAAGAAAATGTGGATTCCCTTTCCCTGAATGTTTCTAACTTTCCCGATCCCATTCCTTATGAGTCTAAAGTTCCATATCCTCAAGCTCTAGAGTTACCATCTAATTTTAAGAAAGATAAGAGAATGGATGATATTTTAGAAATTTTCAAACAAGTTAAAATTAATCTTCCATTGTTAGAAGCTATTAAGCAAGTCCCCGCCTATGCTAAGTTTCTTAAAGATATGTGTACCTATAAAAGAAAATCTAAGAGTCATGAGCCAAAAAAAGTTAATTTACATGGTCAAGTTAGTTCAATTTTGCAATATAATTCACCACCAAAGTTTAAGGATCCAGGTATTCCCACTATCTCTTGTTTCATTGGTGATTATAAAATTGACAATGCGCTCTTCGATTTGGGTTCCAGTGTTAACTTAATTCCTTATTCTGTGTATGAGAAATTAGGATTAGGTGATTTACAACCTGCTAATATGACGTTGCAACTAGCAGATAGGTCATTTAGAGTGCCGCGGGGAAGAATTGATGATGTGCTAGTTAAGGTACATAATGGTTTTTTCCCTGTGGATTTTGTAGTTCTTGACATAGACCCTCACCTTCCGAAGAACAACATTTCTGTTATTTTGGGTCGTCCTTTCTTGGCTACTGCAGATGCAACTATTAATTGTAGGACTGGAGTGATAGATGTTTTTATTCTAAACGCCCTAGTTTTTTTAACCTAAAAATCAAACTAACTACTTTAAATAAAATAATTAACTCAAATCAATCAAATTTACACCCTTTAACTATTATACAACCTAATTTCATTAACAATTATTCATAAAAGTACAATTAATTATAAACTTGAAGCTTCAAATATGAGATTACAATAAAAGTTAAGAAATTTTAGGTACCTAAGAAGAGGTAGAGAAGGAATGTAGGTGTTTAGGAACGGTGGAGGTACGGCGGTGGTGGTGCAAATGACGGAGGAGGACACAAAGAACGGTGGGGCTTGTGGTTGAAACCCACCGAATTGGAGAGGAGGACGCAGCAGCGGTGGGGTTTGTTGCCGGTAGCTGGTGGTCGTCGGGGGAAGGTGGAACCCAGTGGTGGTGGTGGAACCTAGTGGTGGCAGTGGTGGTGGTGAACCCTTGCGTGAAATGTCGAAGGAGGGAGGTCGTTTTTTTGAAAGGAAGGAAGGAGGGAGTTAACAAGTGGAATGAGAGGGAGCCGTGCTATTTCACGCGAAAAAACAAAATTAACCGTCGCGGTTCATAAAACCGCAATGGTTAATAGCGAACCGCAGCGTTAATCAATGTTAACGGTTTTATGAAGACCGCAAATGGTTTGTTAGGCCACTTTTCCCACCCAAATTTTCGACGATTTACCGCTGCGGTTCTCTTAAGGACCGCAGCGGTTGTGTTGTGACATATAGCGTTTTTTCCACTAGTGACATATGTTTGATAATTCTAAAACTGAACCACCATTTTCTTCTAAAACTTCTCATGAATTATTGCCTACTAAGCAAACTTGTGCAGAGGATGTATATGAGATTAAATCTAAGTGTCATGTACCTGATAAGAAAGCTCATCATTTGAAGATTGGTAATGCGGAGGCTAGTAAAATAACACTTTTTGGAACTAATTTGTTAGATACAGGTTGATTCTGTTACTACTAGACTAAGTCTAGCTGAAGACGTGAAATTTAGCGCTAATTGGGAGGCAATCCAGCTTTTACTTATGTTATTTATTTCCGATTTAGGATTTTAAGTAGTTTTTAGTTTCAGTTTCAACCCAAATTTCCACACAATCAACCCACCACCATAAACCCTAGAAATTTGGGGCTTTTTGCATTGAAGTTTATTGGGTGAAATTGGAGCGTGCAACACACCACATTGGGTTCTAGATTGACATATTTGGCGTTGGAGTGCATCACTTGATCTCCTAGAGGTATAGATTTCACATTCCTACCTTCCTTTGATATAACTTGAATTCATTGTTCTAACTTCATCTATAGGATTGTTGAAATTATTGTTGGTGCATATATATGATTGGAAGTTAAGTGTGGTTATTTATTATTGGTGATTGTTGGTTATTGTTGGCTATTAGTGGTGTTTTTGGTTGGACAATTGTATTGTGGTTGGTTATTTTGTGCCTTGTTGCCTTGTTGGAGTGTGGTGTAGAGTACCTTTGAGGTTTGAATTTGTTGAATTAGAAGCCATTACACTTGTGAACCACGCCACCCCAATCCAAACGAACCAAAACAAGGGAAGCTAGCACTTCTCAATCAACCCCTGGGGTAGATACCATGGGACTACGTAACCTTACTGCCGAGCACCGTGGGCATTAGGCGCGTCTCACGCAACCTAACCGTCATATCAATGTTACTAAGTTCGTTGATTACTCCGGACTTGAGACATTGGGATTAGCTGATCCAGTCACCCAATTACTTCAAAAAATTGGCCTTGAGGGTTTTGTGAGTAAATGGGCGCCTACCTATGAGCGTTTCACCTTAGAGTTCCTTTCTACTCTGAAAAAAACTGAGGGTGAACATCCTGGGATTGAGTTCCACCTTAATGACAAACCTTATAGCCTAACCATACCACAATTGAAAGCAATTTTTTGTTGGAGGAACTTGAGTGCAGTGAACTTTCACCGCAACAATGATTACCATGAGGAAAGTTTTTGGCACACAATCACTCAGTTGCGTAAGACTCCCAATGACAAGAACTCCTTCTTACGTCACCCCCTCTTCGTTATGTGCACCGATTATTGTCTATGGTCGTGTTTGGGCAAGGGGAACCCACTAACATCCCTAGCCTAGAATTGAAGGTTTTATGGGCTATGACACCAGCAGGCTGGGGGTTGCCTGATCTAGCTGCGATATGGGTAGCTCGATGCCTAGAGCTTTCTAAGTTACAGAAAGGGAAAATCAGTGTGGGTGGCATAATTACCTTGATCTCTCTGCACCTAGGAGTGAGTCCCAACGACAACGTGCGTGTGTTGACAGATGATTCCTACTTGTATGACTTGACGAAGATGGTTAGCGCAAAGATGATTTCATTTGCAGGGATTAGGGGTCGTTTTGTGTGGCTCTATGGAGGTAGGCATGTCACTTTCATGAACCTACCTCAACCTGCTCGGGTGGCTATTCCTCCCACTGCCACCGCAGAACATTTTTTCCTTGCCCCTGACCCAGATTATGCAGCGGTAGTGCGTGTTGAGTTTCAGCGGTTGCGATGTTCGCAAACCCAGGGTAGAGGAGGCCACTTAGTGGTTGATGAGGATAATGAGGATGATGAATATGATGAGTTTGATGAGGATGAGGAGGAGCCCGTTCATATAGACGGAGATGTTGGTGGCCATGATGGCCAAGTTGGGTCCTCTCACACACATGTCCCTCCTCCCTCTTTTGCATCATATGAGGAGAGGATGACTGCATTTGCATTGTGGCAGGATGAATTCTCATCTCGCCTAGACGAGGTCGAGGACCAACTTGACGTTATCCACTGCATGATGTCTTCACTTAACACCTTCCATCTCCACACCTATCCAGATACATATACAGATCCTGAGATGGAGATCTCACGGCTGCGACAACAGCGTATGGAGGAGCGTGCCTCTTGGAGATCATGTCGTGATCCTGGCGGGCCTTCTGGCTCCTAGTTGGTGAGTTCTTCCCCTTTCCTTCTTTCATTTTGTCCTTTTTGCATTGAGGACAATGCTTTGTTTAAGCATGGGGGAGGGGATGTCTCATGTACCTTGTATATATGCTTGTTTATATACTCTTTCCTCTCAAAAAAATGAAGACCCGCTAAGCTGAAAACCCGAAAGGGCGGCTTAGGTAAAATTGGGGACCCGGCTAGGTTGAAAACCCGAAAGGGCAACCTAGGCAAAAAAGTGGCTAATTTGAGCGGGTGAGAAAGTGAGCAAAGAAAAAGCTAGGATGAAAACCCGAAAGGGCTCCTAGGCATAATGAGAGATAAAAGAAAAGATAGAAAAGTTACTCATCTCATTTGCCGGCGTGGTTGACATAAGGATGGAGGAGTATAGGAGTGTTTGGGTAGGACTAGACTCACTAATTGTTGTGTGATATGTAGGTCTCACTTGAGGATGTTGGAGATTCGATTGTAGGGAGGTTGATTGGTTCAAGCATGAGGGTGTCAACTTGACCCCTTGTGAATGATTTGATATATATTTGTGGTTTTGGCTTGATGGTTTGTATGCATAGTAGATGTGTGTATGTTCTTTGAGATCTTTCATAACATGATCACACATGACTCTATTTTTGGTTGAGCATGGGGGAAGTATGCTTAGGAGTAGCGGAGTTGGGTGTAGGTTAGTTGCTACTATGGAGTATAAGAAGGGCGCTAGAGTGGATATTAGATGATGTTGGAGGTGGATTGTTATTTGTTGTTTGATTGCATGATTTAGGCCTTGTGAGGTTATCTTTTTGTTCATTGCCACTTGCTTACTCGAGGACGAGCAAGGTCTAAGCATGGGGGAATTTGTTAAGTCCACATTTTACACTTGATTTGGCGCATTTTGAGGAGGATTGTGTTGTGATTTGGTTTAGTTTTAGTGGATTTGTGCCCAAGTGATAGGAATTGAGGAGAATTGTGAAATTATGAGAGGAGTTATAGATTTGTGGCTTATTTGGAGGTTTAGTAGCACCATGGACATAATGTTAGGTCCAAGTTGGAAGTATTTGGGCTTCGTACAAGGTCCAAGTGGGCTGAAAGTTGCATTTGAGGAGTTCAAGGAGGGAAAGGGGTCTTCGGAGTCACCACGACTCGCGCTTGTGGCAGCAGCTCGCGGACAATTGCCGAGAGCTTACCGTGACTCGCGGTGTGGGGCGCGACGCGCGGTGTTGGTCGCGGATCGCGGTGGACGCGGGCTGCGTTTTCATTAATGTTATTTCTCGGTTTTTATTTTAAGGAACTTGGAGAAAAATACAAGTACGTACTTTGGTATTATTTTCTTGAGAGGATCATTAGGTTATTACTAGTTTTTAGCCCTAGTTTCAGTTTTCTTTGCAAACTTGGAGATTGAAGATTGATTTTGATCAAGTATTATGGATTCTTCTACCATTCAAGCACTATTAATCAAGTTTTACTCTTTCCTCTCTCTTTGATCTATTTAATCATGTCTTCAATTATGTTTATTGTTCTTAATACCATGATTAGTGAGTAGTATTTCTATCTAGGATTAAATTGAGCCCTAGGTTGGATTGATCATATAAATTTTTGCTCTAATTTCCATGTTATTGAATTATATGCTTAGGGTTTGACAAGATTGTTCTTGTAGTCAATTTTGCATCTTAATTTAGCCCTAACTTTTATTATCAACGAAAGTTGGAGTAGAGATTAGGATTATTTTATGTTTGTTTGCTAAATTGTATTTTATCAATTGAGTTCATCAACGAAAGTTGAGTCTTAATTCAGATCGTCTTGTCATTGATATAAATTCTCCCATGAAAATAGGCGAGAATTAGAACTGGGAATTAATTGACATTGACTCTTAATGCTTCTAATTGTGTATATAAGCCATGAAAATAGGAGACATACATGTTAGTCAGGCCTTTGGCTATCTTGAAAGTGAGCTCTAGGTATTGATGAATGATTTGGGATTTAGTTTCGGTTCGCAACTGTGCTTTATTGCTAAGTCATAATGGAATGTCATTCTCACCTAAGTTATATAATTGAATAATTAGGAAGTGAGTTATGGTTTGATCAATTCATATTAGTGGTGATACTTAATCTTATTATTTTAATTATCATATTCATATAGTTTGTCTTATATTGTCATTAGTTTAGCCTTGAGTTTATAGATTATTCTTCATATTTGGATTGTGTAACTATTTCGTAATCTAAAATCAAGTAGTGTTTAATCTTGCACCTCCCTGAGTTCGACCCGTATGTGCTACGACACCGTACACTTGCGGTATTAAAATAAAACCTTAACAGTTGAGCAGCTCGCGAGTAGATCGAACTCGACTCGGTCAAAGCTCGACTCGAGTTAGCTCAAGCTTGCTCGATTTAGCTCGAAACTCGATAACCTTGCATGCAACTCAATTGTTTTCAATAAATTTCTCTTTAAAATAAAGAAATACATTAGCACTCATTATAAATAAATTGATCTAGTATAAAAGGAAAAATTTGTATAGAAAAGAAGATATAATAATCAAATGCCTAGAATCCAAGGTGAACCGAAACTTTAAACGAGCTGCTCGTGACCAACTCGACTCGACCCGAAACTTAGTGAACACGAGTCGAGCAACCCTTTGCTCGTGATTGACTCGCTCGATTAGCACCCCTAAATTAGATTAATAATGATATAAATATAATAATGTAAATAATGCTGATCATGACTTTGTCTTCTCTACTCTTCCACATACCTTACTATATTCACTAAAAATAATTAATATTATTTTATACAAATATTTTATACCTTACTATATTCACTAAAAATAATTAATATTATTTCATACAAATATTTTAGCAACATCGTTGTCATCAAGTACTTGAAAATGTCTCTTATTACAATTGACAAGTGTCATATAATGATATAAATTCTCGTAAAAATTAAATATGCACATGTTGTTGCATGCACACCTCATACGGATGATGTGTCTTGTGTTTACAGTTTAGTATTTATTGGACATTGCTATATGATTGGCACCTCCCATTGCTATATAATTTGAAGCGTTGGAGACAATGGGAGGTGTCAATCATATAGCAACGTCCAATACTTACTAAACAGTAAACACAAGACACATTATCCATATGAGATGTGCATGCAACCTCTATAGTTTTTTATTTTATTTTATTATATATATATATATATATATATATATATATATATATATATATATATATATATATATATATATATATATATATATATATATATATATATATATATATATATATATATATATATATTATTGGGTTTTTGTTTGTCTATTTTTTATTTATGAAAATTTTATTGACGTAGTTTGAGTATTCTATAAATAATATAATATTGATGTACATATAAATTTAAATGCTAAAGGTCTGAGTGAAGTATATATTAGGGTTCTTGTTTGTCCATTTTTTTCTTGTGTCTATTCTAGCCTTTATATAATACCCTAGTGCTTCTATATCTTAAATCGTGTCGGGCACAAGGATTAGTGCCAACTGAACATTGACACGTCAAATGTGTTATTACAATCAACTAATCAAATGTTTTATACTAGGACAGAGGAGAATATTGGGGATGAAAATCAACGAGGAAGCAAAGAATAAAGGTAAGCATTTGGAAAATTATGGTAAGTACCAAAGTCCAAACAGCCAACTCAAAGAGAACATTATTGTACTCCATTCACTTTATGTTTACTAATGAATTCACACAAAAAGGTAAATACTATCCTCCATGGGGATGTAGCTCAAATGGTAGAGCGCTCGCTTTGCATGCGAGAGGCACGGGGTTCGATCCCCCGCATCTCCATTCTCTTTTTCCACTGTCTCGTTATGTCACGTTAGAGAAAAACTTGCCCCTTCCTATAAAACGATATTTACGCCTGCATGATATTAATAACAGTACTACTTTTCTTTTAGAGGATATTACTATATTAGTACTACTTTGTTACTCATCTTCAGGAGTACATCAATATTAATGAAATGATCTATTATCATATTATCTTTATTCATTTTATCCTTGATCAAATTTTATATATAAACTTGCTATTACAAAGGAAATTATGGTAATGAGGGTTGAATCTTAAGGATTTTAACAAAAATATGTTTATGGTCATAGGATCACTAAATAAGACTTTATTGAACCAAGTATGAACACAAGTTTTCAACTCGTGCAAATAAGTATTAGTATAGAAAGTCACAATCCTAAAATAATATACATTTTTATTTTAAAATAAAAATACATTTTTCGCAATTTTTTCAAAGTCTATATTAAAGTTATATGCTACTTATTCTAAATATAGAGTTTTATTGTAAGTCAAACTCTAGTTCTCTCATCATAAAATTTGTATATGAATTTTGATATCTGTCTAATATTATGACAAGTTTATACAAAAATTTTAAAGTTCCGACATGGAAAGTTTAGGGGGCAAAAATTTATGTTGGCATTTTAGGTGGCATGACAAATAACTTCCAAAGAATGCCCCATATGTTGGAGACTTCTTAAACTGACTTGTAGATTCCGCTTTATATATGAATTTTTTTATATATAGAAAAAAATATATGTAGATTATACCATCGTAAATAAGATAATTGTCGTCCTAATATGTTGTTAATATACATTATCAATACCATGTAGCAAAAGCTAATTGAACTTTTAACATGTAAAAAGAGGGTATAATATAGAAAAAAGAAACTGAGTAAACTATTAGGGAGGAAAAGAATATCAATTTAAAAGGAACGGCTATTGCATGTGTAATACGAATATGAAAGTAGAAGAACATGGGGATGTAGCTCAAATGGTAGAGCGCTCGCTTTGCATGCGAGAGGCACGGGGTTCGATCCCCCGCATCTCCATTTTTAACAAGCAATCCTACTTTTATTTCAAAGAAACAAATCAACAATAATGGATCATCCAAAATAAGTTAATTACTAGCAAGTAGTAACACGATAGTGATGTGATTTCCAAAATGTTTTTAACAAGGCATTTCCATCTCATTGTTTTTGTACGATGATAGAATATTCCCCTTGAAGGGTATTGTATTGATATTCAGATATATATAAAGCATACAAGGTAATTATGGTAAATATACATAAGAATAATTACAATACTAATTAAAGATCACTAATGGAAAAAAACTCATCCAATCCGGTCAAAATCGGGCTTACAGATCCGTACCTAAACCGGATCAGTTAATCATGAACCGTTCCGGTTTTGATGGATAACCGGATCAGTTAATCAGATTAACCAATCCGGTTTTCCATATATAATATATGCTTATATATAAACGACTAAACCTGCTATAATTGGTACAAGTCTCACAAACGCGTCGTATACAAGTCAAAATGATATATATATATATATATATATATATATATATATATATATATATATATATATATATATATATATATTGAGAATGTACTACAAACGAGTTGTAAGTAGTACTAAAATCCAAAATAAACATCCATTGTACCTAAATAGCTAGCAACATAATAAGAACAAATAAACTCAAAGCCACGGCATCATCTTCACATGCAAACGTCGGTAAGGTAGCGTGCTAGCAAATCCCGAACCTGGTTTATCTCGGCTGTGGTGAAAGAACTCTCCCTTTGTTTGCCATTGAGGAATACCTTAAACATAAGGAAACACATATAAGATCATTTTGAGTTTGAGTAAGACTTTAGTTAACTCTAAAGAGATTAAGAAAATAATACTCCCTCCGTTTTCTTTTGTTGTTCCTATTTGGAATCGGGGAAGAAACCAATGCAACTCAGAAAATGGGCAAGATTCCACTATTTTAAATAAAGTTAAATTAACTAAAAATAAAGATTCTATCCATTTAAGTAATTTGGCGGGCGCGGATGTGTCGTTGTGCACCGCACCCGGCCAAAGATAAAATTTCTCCTACTCTCTTTTACACTAAGCTAGTATAATGGAAGTAGGGGTCGTATCCACAGGGAAACAGGGACGAGTTTAATATTTAGCGTGATCCAATACCTAGATTAAGCTAAGGGCCGAGAAACCTAATAACAAGGGGAGTTTCAAGTAGATTTATAAACAAACTAAAACTATAAAGGAAATAAATAAAATGAGAAATCAATATGGAAAGATCTTGAATCCGATTAACATCCACTTCAATTCATTATCGATCATTGAACATCCACTCTAATTATTTCCATAATTATCTATTGCTGAGAATTAATCTCGTGTTCTCCTTATTCTTAGTTGAATAGCACGATCAGCGTGACTATAAAACCCTAACTAAAGGATAACCTAGTCCGATAGCGTCTAAGTTCAATCCAATAGCAAGAATAAACACGAGAGAACCAACGGACTCCGCTAACGTCATACAAGCGATAAACATTCAACAGTTGATTCAATTTCCCCAAGAAATAACCAAGACGATCTGCATCTAAGTTACTTCCTAGTTTGCTACCAATTGATAAAAGAATAAAACAATCCGATTCTATTCTTAAATCTAGCATTAGATTAATTACACAATCAAACTAGTAACGTTCCTAGCATAATTATGCAAAAATCATAGAAAGCAAGCATAGAAATTAAACCATAATCAAAGAAACTAAATAGAGAGGAAAGATCTCACAATAATGCTTGAAGCTCCATATTAATCTCGTTCAAGAACGGTTCAAGCTACAATCGGCATAGCATAAGCCAATCCCATAGTTGAAATCTCCTAAAACTAAACTAGAAAATAAAAACTAAAAAGAGAAGACAACAAGAGAGGAGTGGAGTTTTGGAGACTCCCTCTCCTTGTGGCTGCTGCCCCCTAGGTCCAAAAATAGAGTTTAGTATTTATACTAAAGCTCAGAAATCAGCCGACAATTACACCGACCTAGGGGTCGCGAGGTGCGAAGGAACTCGCGAGGTGCGAAGAGCACTCTGCCTTCCGCACATTTGGCTGGGCAAAGCAGGTCGCGAGGTGCGAAGGATCTCGCGAGTCGCGAGCAAGCAGGTCACGAGGTGCGACCTGGCTCGCGAGGTGCGACCTGCTGGGCGACGAACGCTGCTTGCAAGGCGTGCGATGCGGGAGCGCTGGGAGGTGCGAGCATGCGCGAGAGCTGGGCGACGAGCAGCTGGGCGTTGAGCTGCTGCCGAGCTTGCTTAGGCTTGCGGTGGAAGTTGGTTGTTGTTGGTGAGATGCAATGGTACAATGTTGTTGAGCCTGTCGAACACTTCCAAGTATATCGCTCAAACCCATTTTACCATAAAAGCTCGGAACATAAGACGTTAACACCAATTATCTCGCAAAACTCCAAACTTCCGCTAAGGGTTAATTAAAACACGAACGTTAACAATTACAATCAAACCCTTAGCAAAGTGCACCCAAAATATAATATGAACACCGTATAACTTGAGCGTATCAAATACCCCCACACTTGAACTTTACTCGACCTCGAGTAAACTCAAAATGAAGATCACCCAATAAATCTTCACCCAAATTATCGACACCAACCTACACTCTCCATCAACTACATCATCATCATCACATCTTAACAACATCCGCTCAAAACCTAAACGTAAGGGACGATGATTCCCCCACACTTAGATTCAAGCTCACCTGAAATATATAAAGACGTAACAACAACAATAACCAGCAACGCCAACAAACATCAAAATGTCAGCTCATGACACACTAAACTATCAGCTCTCCCAAACTTCAAAAGATGACCTACTACTACAACAACTAACTTAAAATAGCAAGCCATGGAACAAAGACAAAAAGGGATAAATTCCATGCTTACTCCCAAAAACAAACAATCAACCAAAAGAATGTGAAAGCCAAAACAAATCTTCACAAAATCAAGGATGAATTCACCAACCATACCCGAAAACGCTTTCCACCTTATGACACCATCTCCGGCAAATGAGTTTTCAAAGTATATAATTCTCTCTTAATCTCTCATTTTGCCTAGGAGCCTTTTCGGGTTTTCATCCTAGCTTCTCACATTTTTTTTTCATCTCACCATCTTACCCGCTCAATATAAGCCCTTTTTTTTGCATAGGCCGCCCTTCCGGGTTTTCGACCTATCCGAGCCCCCAATTTTTCCCGAGTCGCCCGCCCTTGCGGGTTTTCAACTCAGCGGGATTCTTTTCATCACTTTTTTTTTAATATTCTTTTTTTTTTTCATTTTTATTTTTTTCAAATTGAAAGTAATAAATACAACATAGATACATGAGAATGAGAATACCCTCCCCCTTACTTAAACTACACATTGTCCTCAATGTGTCGACAATTAAAAGAAAAAGTAAACTGAAAATGGGGGGGGAATCGAAAATCGGGTAAATCGAAGATCGAATGCTCAAAACTCATGAAAAGCAATCCGTCAAACTCAAATTTCTTAACAACACCAACTCAAATCTCATAACTCAACTCACAACCCTCTCCCTCGAATCACTCAAACAAATGACAAATTCAAATTTATAAATTTTTGAGATTTGCACCTAGCTTAAGAGATCGAAAAGATACATTAACAATCTCAACCCTCTAGTTGTACCAACTCCTAGCTATTGAACTCCTCCCAACGGGTTTTCTTTTGTGGATTTTGGTTCCAAGTGGATTAAGATTGGTTGTGGATCTTTTTAGTGGGTGGGCGGTGGGTGAAATAAAATTTGTTGTGGTGGTGGAAATTTGATGAGAAATAAAGGAAAAGAAAGAAAATAAAAGGGATCTCGGGTTGCCTCCCGAGAAGCGCTGTTGTTTAAAGTCGTTAGCTCGACTTAGTACCTTAAGCTTAATCATTGGGATTGTGCTCCATGTGTGACAATGGTGGTTCCATGTCAATCTCCACTTCAAGTACCTGCAAAATTGATTGAGAAGGACTCTTGCAATGCATCGTTAGTATCTAGCTTACTACAACATGGTTGAGCATATAACATCAGATTATATCCAAAACCTAGCATTAAGTCAACAACAAACATCAACTAGTAGTACTCCTAGCTAATCCAAGTCATGACCATTAATATAAATATTCAAAGCTAGACAATAACCAAGATATAGAGTAAATCTTACAATAAACCGTCAAAAGCTTCAATCAACCATTCCCAAGAGAGTTTAAGCAACAAGTTCCATGCTTCTTGTCCAAAATACAAAAGTGAAATACATAGAGCTCAATGGAAGATGAAAACTAGAAACTAAAACAAAAAGGGAATTCTTTATATGAGTGGACAACCAAAAACAAAGAGCACAAGCAATACCATCCAAAAATCACGCTAAATACAAACAAGTAACACCGTTTCCCCGGCAACGACGCCAAAATTTGGCGGGCGCGGATGTGTCGTTGTGCACCGCACCCGGCCAAAGATAAAATTTCTCCTACTCTCTTTTACACTAAGCTAGTATAATGGAAGTAGGGGTCGTATCCACAGGGAAACAGGGACGAGTTTAATATTTAGCGTGATCCAATACCTAGATTAAGCTAAGGGCCGAGAAACCTAATAACAAGGGGGGTTTCAAGTAGATTTATAAACAAACTAAAACTATAAAGGAAATAAATAAAATGAGAAATCAATATGGAAAGATCTTGAATCCGATTAACATCCACTTCAATTCATTATCGATCATTGAACATCCACTCTAATTATTTCCATAATTATCTATTGCTGAGAATTAATCTCGTGTTCTCCTTATTCTTAGTTGAATAGCACGATCAGCGTGACTATAAAACCCTAACTAAAGGATAACCTAGTCCGATAGCGTCTAAGTTCAATCCAATAGCAGAAAATAAACACAGAGAACCAACGGACACTCGCTAACGTCATACAAGCGATAAACATTCAACAGTTGATTCAATTTCCCCAAGAAATAACCAAGACGATCTGCATCTAAGTTACTTCCTAGTTTGCTACCAATTGATAAAAGAATAAAACAATCCGATTCTAATCTTAAATCTAGCATTAGATTAATTACACAATCAAACTAGTAACGTTCCTAGCATAATTATGCAAAAATCATAGAAAGCAAGCATAGAAATTAAACCATAATCAAAGAAACTAAATAGAGAGGAAAGATCTCACAATAATGATTGAAGCTCCATATTAATCTCGTTCAAGAACGGTTCAAGCTACAATCGGCATAGCATAAGCCAATCCCATAGTTGAAATCTCCTAAAACTAAACTAGAAAATAAAAACTAAAAAGAGAAGACAACAAGAGAGGAGTGGAGTTTTGGAGACTCCCTCTCCTTGTGGCTGCTGCCCCCTAGGTCCAAAAATAGAGTTTAGTATTTATACTAAAGCTCAGAAATCAGCCGACAATTACACCGACCTAGGGGTCGCGAGGTGCGAAGGAACTCGCGAGGTGCGAAGAGCACTCTGCCTTCCGCACATTTGGCTGGGCAAAGCAGGTCGCGAGGTGCGAAGGATCTCGCGAGTCGCGAGCAAGCAGGTCGCAAGGTGCGACCTGGCTCGCGAGGTGCGACCTGCTGGGCGACGAACGCTGCTTGCTGGGCGTGCGATGCGGGAGCGCTGGGAGGTGCGAGCATGCGCGAGAGCTGGGCGACGAGCTGCTGGGCGTTGAGCTGCTGCCGAGCTTGTGGTGCTGCCGAGCTTGCGGTGCTGCCGAGCTTGCTTAGGCTTGCGGTGGAAGTTGGTTGTTGTTGGTGAGATGCAATGGTACAATGTTGTTGAGCCTCTCGAACACTTCCAAGTATATCGCTCAAACCCATTTTACCATAAAAGCTCGGAACATAAGACGTTAACACCAATTATCTCGCAAAACTCCGAACTTCCGCTAAGGGTTAATTAAAACACGAACGTTAACAATTACAATCAAACCCTTAGCAAAGTGCACCCAAAATATAATATGAACACCGTATAACTTGAGCGTATCATAATTTTATGTTAAGCAACCAATGATACAAAAAGTTTGAGGGGTACAAGAGTAAAGTAACTACAAACTAGTGTGAACACATTTATTTCTCTTTGAGTTACTCTATGTTAGACAACCAATTAGACAAAAGTTTGAGGGGTAAAAAGGTAAAGAATGACTACTCAATAGTGTGAAGTGTGAACACATTTATTGCATGCAACTTAAGACTAATAGGAAACTTTATTTATAAATTATGGAGTACTATATATGGAAAGATTCAAAATCGGAACAACATATTGAAAATTCCCAACGGGGAATACATGAACAACAAAAGAAAACGGAGGGAGTATAATGTAAGAAATTAAGGAAATCAAGCTTAAAAAGCAAAAATCGGCCCAAAATGACAATCATTTACCCAAAATGGGTTTCATAGCATGTGAGTGGACTTTAGTTGACTTTAATACTTACATATGTACTTATAAGAACTATATATGACCTTAACATGAGACTAAATGCGGGAGATTAAGGAAAGTTGAGCTAAAAAAGCCAAAATCGGCCAAAATGACCTTCATTTACTTAAAATGGGTTTAAAATCATCTGAGTCGACTTTAATTGACTATAATGGTTATATATGTACTTATAAAAGATATACATGACCTAACATAATATTAAATGCGGGAAACTAAGTAAATGGAACTTGAAAAGCCAAATTCGGTCTGAAATGGCCTTCATTTACCCAAAATGGGTTTCAAAGCATGTGAATAGATAGAATTTTATCTTAGAATGTCCGAGGGATCAATACCCCTAAAAAGCAGATTGAAGTCGGGAATTTTATTCAGCAGCATTCTGTGGGGTTAGTTGGTATCTTGGAGACAAAAGTAAAGGCTTCTAATCTGGGAAGTCTTTACCAAAGGGTGTTTGAGGGTTGGTGTTTCAGTTCCAATTATGCTTTTCATGATGGTGGTAGGGTTGTGATGGCCTGGAAACCTGGGGTGTTCTCTGTCAATATCCTACAAGGTTCAAATCAAGCTTTACATTGCCATGTCAGCCCTATAAGTGGTTTACCTATCTTTTATTGCACATTTGTTTATGGTTTTAATGAGCATGCTAGGAGAATGGAGTTATGGAGTTTTTCAAAACAGTTCAATACTAGTGAGCCTTGGATGATTTGTGGAGATATGAACTGTGTTACGCATGTTGAGGAAAGGATTGGTGCTCCAGTGAGAAGGAGTGAAATTGAGATGATTAATCAGTGCATGGCTGAGTGTAATATGACTGATGTGAAGGCAACTGGTAACCTGTTTACCTGGAACAATAAGCAGGCTGGTGATGCTAGAGTCTATTTTAAAATAGACAGAATCATAGCCAATCAAGCTTGGCAAATTCATTATCCAAATGCTGAAGTTGGATTTATGTATGAGGGGACTTTTGATCATACCCCATGTTTACTTACTGTTTATCCTAGAGAGGATTTAGGTAAGAAACCCTTTAGATATTTTACCATGTGGAGGCAAGCTGCTGATTTCATTCCTAGAGTTACAAGGGCATGGCAAGATCCTATTAGAGGCACAAAAATGTTTTCTGTGATGCAGAGGCTTAAGAGGGTTAAAAAAGAGTTGAAAGAGCTGAACAAATAAGGTTTTAGTGATGTTCAGGCTGAGGACACTAAAGCTTTAATTGCAATGCATGAAGCTCATAAGCTTATGCACTCTTATCTTGGTCATAGACAGTATGTTGATGCTGAATTGGAAGCTATTGCTGAGTATAAAAACAAGCATAAGATCTACCTTGAGTTCTTGAGACAAAAGTCCAAAATGGCATGGATTAGAGATGGAAATGAAAATACATCTCTTTTCCATCAAAGTATAAGAGCCAGGAGAATTCAAAATCAAGTGTATGCCATATATGATAAAGATGGCAATTGGCAGGATGAAACTTCTGCAGTTTCCCAGGCTTTCCTTGATTACTATCAGAATTTATTGAACAATACTTGCCACAATATGAGGGCTGTTGTGCAAAAAATTGTTCAGAGTGGGCCTTTGCTCAATGAGAATCATATAGCTTCTCTTGAGAGAAGTTATACTGCAGCTGAAATTAAAGAGGCCTTGTGGTCTATTGATGGCACCAAAGCTCCTGAACCTGATGACTTTGGTGCTCAATTCTACAAGGATGCATGGGATGTTGTTGGAGAGGATTTTATCCAAGCTGTCACTAGTGGAAAAAACCTTATATGTCACAAGTTAACTAATCCGGTTCTTTAAAAACCGGATCCGTTACCAGTAAAGTCATCCGGTTAGTTAAAAACCGGATCAGTTTTTAATGGATTTTGGAGCAAAAATTCTGAAACCTTAAACTGATCTGGTCCATATGAGGAACCGGGTAAGTTTGGGCTTAAAATCATATATAACACGCGGCCCATATGAGTCGCATCCACTCTTCTCCCAAAATAAACCCATTCTCCCTCCCTCTCATCAGCCCACCCCCCTCCCAAAACCCTAACTCCCTCTTCTGATCTCCTCACACGCCTCTCCTCTCAACCCCCCAAACCCTAACTCCCCTCTCTCCTCTTCGTTTCATCTCCTCTTCGATTTCGAGATGAAGATGATATGATGATTCACACTACGCAATAGCGCAAAGACCTCTGTTGTTAACCTTCTCAGCATACAATTCAACAGTGTTTTCACGAAAATTGAACCAGCTCCCTAATTCTCCTTCCTTTCTCACCTACACAGTTCAAATCACACCAAAAAAAAACACAAATTAAAACCACAAAAACGCATAAAAATCAATCAAATCAAATCATAGGAGAGATAAAACGAAGAAGAGATGAAGACGAAGAGATGAAGATGAGAGACGAAGAAGGCGAAGCAACGAAGACGAAGAGACGTCTGAAATTTCGAGATCTTGATTTTAATTGAGGTTTTTTGTTTTTAATTACCGATTTTTTTTTTCATTTTTTAACTCGTTAGTTCCAGATCTAAGTTGAATTTTTCGTATTTTTATTTTCGTTTGTAATTCGTATATCTCTTCGCATTTTTATTTCTTTGTAATTAGACTGAAACGATTCATATTTTCGTCTTCTTGATTTTTCGTTCAAATTAATTTTTGGTTGATTTTCATTTAGATCTAGGCTTTGTAATTTTTTTCGATTTAATTTTTAGATTTTAGGGTTTATGTTTCGTGATTTATGTAATTTGTGTTTGATTTTCGTTTTTGAAGTGAGATTGTTGCGATTATTCGGTTTGAGTAGATTGTTGCGAATTTTCGGTTTTAGTTTTGTATAGATTGTTGCGATTATAATCAATGCGTGTATAATTTTTTTCGATTTAATTTTTAGATTTTAGGACACTTGCACCTTTTTTTTGTATGATGCTTAATGTTTATAGGCGAGCTGTATATGGAATTTCAGTTAACTTGCACATACTACATATTGAGGAATACAATCTCTCCCTAATCAGTAATTCAATCATACTTAAAACTTAAATTTTGATATGACCCATGCTCCATTTTTTTAACCCTTTCTGCACTTCTCCCTGCAAAATTTTAATGGCTTAATTTCTCTGTTAATTACCCAAAAAAAGTATCGATTAAAAATGAAAAAATGCAAAAAAAAAAATTATAATTTGGGACCCAATAACTGTTCCGGTTTTCAGCTAAAACCGGATCAGTTAATGGGTTAACTGATCCGTTTCTTGTTCAAAACCGGATCGGTTAGTGATTAACTGACCCGGTTTAGGACCGGATCAGTTAATTATTGTTAACCGCTACTCACCCTATCCGGACCAAAACCGGAGCGGTAAGCCCGACTTTGACCGGATCGGATGTGCTTTTTTCCACTAGTGTGTTCTTGACTTTTTCAACACAGGGAAGCTTCTCAGAGAGGTAAACTCTACTGCTATTACTTTAAAACCTAAGAGTAAATGTCCTACAAATGTGGGAGATTTTAAGCCTATATCATGTTGCAATGTATTATACAAGTGCATTACTAAGGTATTAAGTAATAGACTGAGAGATATTTAACCTGACATCATTGATGAAAATCAAGGAGGTTTTGTGCATACTAGGTACATCGTGCATAACATAATGATTATTCAAGACCTAGTTAGGCACTATGGGAGAAAGAATGTCACTCCTAGTTGCTTGATGATAATAGAGTTACAAAAAGCATATGATACTATGGACTGAGGTTTTTTCGAAGAAATGTTGACTTGTTTGCACTTCCCTGCAAGATTCATTCAGCTTGTCATGACTTATGTCTCATCCCCTACATTTTATTTGATGATTAATGGCTCACTTCATGGCCATTTCTCATCTAAAAGAGGTTTGAGGCAAGGAGACCCAATGTCTCCTCTTCTCTTTGTTATAAGTATGTAATACGTATCTAGGATCTTGAGGAACATTGGCAATTTACCTCAGTTTCAATTCCATCCTAGATGTAAGGCAGTCAAGCTCACTCACCTTTGTTTTGTGGATGACTTGATCATGTGTTGCAAAGGGGATTTTCAATCCATTTACATAATCTTTGCAAGCCTTTAAACTCTTCTCGATGCATCCGGTTTAAAGGATAATCCTCAAAAATCTGTTTTCGACTGTTGTGGTATGAATGATGAGGAAGTGCAGAGAGTAAAGGATGTTTCAGGGTTCCATAGATCTTCTATGCCATTTAAGTATCTAGGTGTCCCTATTTGTTCAAGGAAAATTTCAGCAGCTCATTGTGATGGTTTAATTGAGAAGATGATAAGCAGAATCAGGACTTGAAGTTCAAGACATTTGTCTTACATGGCTAGGGTGCAACTTAATAATGTTGTATTAATGAGTATTCATTAGTATTGGGCTCAGGTTTACATCTTAACTAGGAAAGTGTTGTGTGAGATCATGAAGATTTGTCGAGCTTTCCTCTGGAGTGGTGAGATTTATTCACAAAAACCTGGGCTGATGGCTTGGAACAACCTTTGTTGTGAGAAGAAATTTGGTGGGCTTGGTTTCAGAAATCTTCTTTTGTGGAATGTGGCTAATATGGGCATATATGTGTGGGCTCTTGCAAACAAGAAAGATAATGCGTGGATTTGTTGGATTGATGTTGTTTACATCAAAGGTGCTGATTGGTGGCATTATGCTCCTAAAAAGGGAGTAAGTTGGTATTTGAAAAAAGTTTGTGACACTAAAGAGCAACTCAAATCAGTCATGTCCTTGAATGATTTGACAGCTATGCCCTCTTATTCAGTTAAGCAGGTGTATAACAAGTTAATTCATCAACTTCCTCAGGTGTATTGGACCAAGGCCTATTGCAATAGACTAAGTTTGCCTAAGCACATATCTATATTCTGGCTTGCTCTTCAACAGAAACTTCAAACAGCTGAAAAGTTGTATAAAATTGGCATCGAGTTCATCCCAGTCGCTTGCTATGTGGGAGTTATAATGAGAGTCATCAACATCTATTTTTTGAATGTCATTACAAAAAGCATCGTCTTGAGCATAAAGAGGTGGCTTCAGATCAGAGGGAGTACTCTTGATCTGCAGAGATTACTAGGATGGATCAAAACTAGTAATATGTCTAAATTCAGGAAAGATGTTGCTTATCTTTGCCATTGCGGCTACGATTTACATCATCCGGCGGAGCGAAATGAAAGCTTATGGAACCAAAAGGATTCCTACCTCGCTAGTGCGATTAAAACTCTACAAACCGTAATTAAATATCGTATTCTTCTTTGTGCTCCCCAAGAAAATTTCAAGTAGAGATAGAAGTTGGTTTCAAGAATTAGCTTAGCTCTTCTTATACATACATACATGTATAGTTAGCTCTTTTGGCCTTTTTAAAAAAAAAAGCTAGTTTGGTTGTAAATGTGGTTTTGGCTATAATACATCTCATCTTACTTAGCAAAAAAAAAAGCATGTGAATGGATCTTACTTATATATGTTGTTATTAGAACTATACATGACCTAACATGACACTAAATGCGGGAAATTAAGGAAAATGAACTTGAAAAGCCAAAATCGGCCCTAAATGACGTACATTTACCCAAAATGGATTTCAAAGCATATGAGTGGACTAGTGGAAAAAAACGGAAGGGCTGCGGTCAAAACAGCCCTAAGGGCTGCGTTTTTGGCCAGCAGCCCTTTCCGTAGCAGCCCTTCACTAAAAGTGAAGGACTGCGGTTTAAAACCGCAGCCCTTCACAACGAAGGGCCGCGTTTTAGGCCCAAAACCGCACCCTTCCATATTGGAAGGGCCGCGGTTTTGGGCCTAAAACGCACCCTTCTTTTATACAAAGGGCTGCGGTTTTGACCATAACCGCAGCCCTTTTGACCCAAAAAAAAATTTTAAAAAAAAAATTCTTTTTTTTACTCGTAAATATATCAAAAAACCAAGAACATCACAAATTCTACAAACGAAATTTCTTTAACGTAGCAAAAATAGTATACACAAACTTTCACCACAAGAACATCAAATTAATTCCACAAAATAAAATAAAATCAAAAACCTAAAATACAAAAAAAAACAGTCACAAACAGCTTTACTAAACCTAAAATATCACAAATGACAAATAAATTAAAAAAAATGATAAAAACTAAATCTGACCAAACCCTAGATCTGGATGCGGCGACGACGAAGTTGGTGCGCGAAGTGGGTGAGCGATGTTGATGCGTGATGTTAGTGAGTGATGTTGGTGAGCGATGTTGGTGCGCGATGTTGGTGAGCGAGGAGACGAGCGATGACGAGACGAGCAACGGGAGCGACGATGAGACGAGTGGTCCTCGCGAGGAGAGACGACTGGTGCGCGCGACGAGACGAGCGACGAGACGAGCAACGGGAGCGACGATGAGACGAGTGGTCCTCGCGAGGAGAGACGAGTGGTGCGCGCGACGAGACGAGCGACGAGACGAGTGGTGCGCGTGAGGAGATACGAGAAACAAGGGAGGAGAGGGCTGGGTTGTGGTGTGGTGGTGGTTTGAAACGAGGGAAGGCTGGTGGTTGACGAATTAAGTCGTGAGATTTGTGAGAGAGGAGAGAGAATGAGGGATAGGAGATGGTGAGATTTGAGAAAATGAGGTTTAGCGCTAGGGGTGTTCGGAGTTGGGTTTGTGCGGTTTGGGATGTAACCCAACCCAAACCGCAAATATACGGTTTGACATTTTCCCAACCCAAACCGCAAACCGCGGTTTGCTTGAAATCAAAACCCAAACCGCAATTTTGAAACCGCAAACCAACCTAAACCGCGAAAAAACGGTTTGGTGCGGTCCAGACCGCACTATGAACAACCCTAATTGGAACTATATATGACCTAACATGTGGCTAAATGCGGGAAACTAAGTGAATTGAGCTTGAAAGGCCAAAATCGGCCTGAAATGGCCTTTATTTACCCAAAATGGGTTTCAAAACATATGAGTGGACTTTAATTGACTCTAATAGTTATATATATACCTATTAGAACTATATATGACCTAACATGTGGCTAAATGCGGGAAACTAAGTGAATTGAGCTTCAAAGGGTAAAATCATCCCGAAATGGCCTTCATTTACCCAAAATGGGTTTCAAAGCATATGAGTGGACTTTAATTGACTCTAATAGTTATATATGTACCTATTGGAACTATATATGACCTAACATGTGGCTAAATGCGGGAAACTAAGTGAATTGAGCTTGAAAGGCCAAAATCGTCCCGAAATGACCTTCATTTACCCAAAATGGGTTTCAAAGCATATGAGTGGACTTTAATTGACTCTAATAGTTATATATGTACCTATTAGAACTATATATGACCTAACATGTGGCTAAATGCGGGAAACTAAGTGAATTGAGCTTGAAAGGCCAAAATCGGTCGAAATGGCCTTCCTTTACCCAAAATGGGTTTCAAAGCATATGAGTGGACTTTAGTTGACTCTAGTAGTTATATATGTACCTATTAGAACTATATATGACCTAACATGTGGCTAAATGCGGGAAACTAAGTGATTGAGCTTGAAAAGCCAAAAGCGGCCCGAAATGGCCTTCATTTACCCAAAATGCGTTTCAAAGCATATGAGTGGACTTTAATTGACTCTAATAGTTATATATGTACCTATTGGAACTATATATGACCTAACATGTGACTAAATTCGGAAAATTAAGGAAAATGAACTTCAAAAGCCAAAATCGGTCCAAAATGGCCTTTATTTACCCAAAATGGGTTTGAAATCATGTGAATGGATTTTACTTGACTATAATGTTTCTATATGTTGTTATTAGAACTATACATGACCTAACGTGAGACTAATTGCGGAAAATTAAGGAAAATGAACTTCAAAAGACAAAATCGCCCCTTAATGACATACATCTACCCAAAATGAGTTTCAATGCATGTGAGTGGATTTTAGTTGACTCTAACACTTATATATGTACTTGTTAGAAGTATATATGACCTAACATGTTGCTAAAGGCGGGAAACTAAAGAAATTGAGCTTAAGAGGCCAAAATTGGCCCTAAATTAAGCTACTTATTAGTTATGTATATACCTTCTCAAGATTCCCAACTTCCTTGCAACTTGAGGTTATATCGAACATGAACCTCAACACATAGTAGCCACACTCGGTTCCCCCGGTTGTTGAGCACACTAATTATATAATTACATAAAAAATCATGAAAGAAAAATACATGTTTGTTTTTCGGTAAAAGAAAGAAGTAGCTTAACTAATATGTATTACCTTCATTTCTTTCCATTGAGGAAGTTTTCCCGTTCTCCCAAATTTCTTCAAAGAACTGTAGTTAAGTTAATTTCATGTGAGAAGTGGCCAAAGGATGAAATTAGTAAAAAGTGTTATGCTAATAAGCATTTTAAATAACAAATATACCTATTTATGCATGGGAGTAAGGGTCGTGGTGGATCTTGAGCTGCAGAATCAAACTGATATACTGTGTTACGTTGTTTGAACCAATGGAGACTAAAATCCCAAAAAAGTTAGGAAGCAATCATGTGAGTACTTCTATTGTATAATGATAAAGTGGTAAAAATAGATACAAGGTTAAGAACTATACTCTTCAAAACAAGGGGCAAGTATGAACTTCAGTTGTGCACGTACAAATGTTTTGATACATAGGCAAATATACTCCTTCACCTCAGTTGTGTTTTGCAAACAATTGTCAGCTCGGATGAAATTTGGACATAACCACCCAAATTGCTCTGGTATGCAATCGCGTCCACAAGGATCATCTTGGAGTAATCTTCAAAGCACAACCAAGTTCGTAACATAAATATATTATTGTATATTGCAAAGCAATTATATATATTTCATAAGTACAAATGGTTTACCTCATGAAGACTTGAATCAAGGAAACATTCAACATCTCTCCGTAAACTAACTCCTTCACATCAACCTTAGACACCCATGTCGATGTATCCTCAAGGTAGTTGAATTGCGTGGTACCCAACTTCACCTCCACAGGTATATCATTCGACATATCACGCGCATTTGCATGTAGCCATAAGCATGCCTTAGTGAGACACTCGAGCTTTGGTTTCTCGATCCAAGTGTCTTTAGATGGGTTTTCTTGGCGACTTGAACCTTTGGAATCTTGCATTCCTTTACCCGAAATGGCCTTCTTTGGCCTGCTTGAACCCTCCTTCGCCTTTTCTAGAGGAGTTGAGTCCGCGTTGCTTTCCTTGGGCTTGTTTATTCTCTCCAAAACCTATAATTCAAAGGTAAAAACATTAACTTAGTTAGTTAATAGGTATGAAACAAATCAATATGAATATGGATTTCAGTTGCTTCAATTTACTTCGTCTGAAAACCTCACCCATGCCGATGGCCACAACACATAACCACTACGAGCGTTGGTCAAGACATGTATATCATATGACGGTTTAGGCACCGGAAGAGCAAAGTCTTCGTAACCAGGAGTGATGGTGACTAAACTAACCCCAAAGTGCTCATTGTCCACAGACTCGTGATGGACTGTTGTTCGTTCACTTTGTAGTTGTGCATTGCCTTCAGCCACCACAAGCAAACCCTCATCTTTGACATCTACTAAAAAGTCGGCAAGGCCTTTCTTCCTCGGATTGTAAATGAAATTGAGTTACTGAACATGCAATTAAAGAATATAACATATTACTTAGTTTTTAAAAATTATTAGAAGGATATTAGTTACCTCTAACTCAAGTATAGATGGTGTCGATTTTTGTGTGTTCGGATGGCCAGCTTTGTCCTCCAAAGGACGATCCAGTTTAGGTTGCCGTATCGCCGATAAACCAAACTGTGAATGGACCGCGTTGAAACTTTCCGTGACTTTCTCCGTAATTTCCTCTGTAAGCTTCTCCCGAATAGCTTGTGTAATAGCTTCCATATCATGTGGTGCGGAAATATGAGAGCGTGATTTTGTACCCACGGAGGAATCTTTAGCATACACTTTTGTCACACTGAGACGAATACCACCAGAACCCCTCAAACATCCATTGCGGTCCCTTCCCAAAGTCTCGTAAAGGGCATCTTTGTTGCCTTCGGGAGTGAACTCGCCGCTAACCTCTTTTTGCTTGAGCCCCATCTATATAGAAATTAACAAGTGTAAGTATAAAAAAAATTACAACTTTCCCACATCATAAGCGGGCAAGCAGGGGGTCTTGCGCGGAGGGGGTCATGCATGAGGGGCGGTGCGGGGGTCTGCAGGGGGCCAGCAGGGAGGGGGTCAGGC